>BQNB010045898.1:0-24414 GCA_026074375.1 Tanacetum coccineum | reverse complement strand
CCTACGGGGAGAAAGAAAGCCAAATGACGAAATGTAAAGACCAACGCAAGGTTGGTGATACTGCAAGGGTATGGATAATGGGTGAATCCCCTACAGGGAGAGAGCCAAGTTTCTTTTAGAAAAAAAGTTATGAGATTGGATCCAAGGCTACAAAAGATGATATTGAAAAAAATAAGTTATCAATAAGAGATTAATGGAAACTAATGAAGACTTAAGCGTGTATTAATGTTATGTCAGAAGTGTATGAGTAGGATTATTCATAATCTCCTTATTTAAATAGATTGGGACGCCTCTTCATTTAAATAAAGAAATTGTGAATCATCGAACCATAAGTTTATATTTCCTTATTTGCATTGATTAGGACGCTTCTCAATGTAAAAAAAAAAGTATAGATGAGTGAGCTTATGTGTTCTCGGCATAGCATGAGTAGGATTAAAGAGGTAGAAAACGAGAGTCCAAAATTAGTTAGGCGTTTTAGGAAATAAGATAGGCGAATAAGAATTAGAATGCGACTTTTGGTAGAGACTTTAGGAGAAAGCTAAGTTTTAGACGTTAAGAGTATAGGTTGAAGGATAAAAGTTAAATTGATGTTATTATGCCTTATGGCATGGTTTCAATGTAAGTAATGGCTATGGTGGTCGCTAAGTTGTATTAGCACCCTTATGTAAAATGTGAAAGTATTAGTTGAAGTTTAAATTTATGAAGTCAAAAGTATTGAATTTTCTCAAGTGACTTATAGTCCTTGATGAAAATTTAGTAAAAAGAAGTAATGAAAGCAAAGTGTTATAATGGAAATGATAAAAAGAATGTCAATATGAGTACGATAAATAAGATAGTATTGACTAATGTTGACTTACGATAAGTCAAGATAATGCAATTTCTCAAGTGACATGTAGTTCTTGATGAAAAGTTAGAAAAGAAATGAATGGGAACGTAATGATATAGAGAAAAAGTTACTAAAATGATAGAATCAAAAATAGTAAATGTCACCAAAATGACGCTTGTCATTATAAAAAGTGTAAGTATGATAGAAACGAGCGAGAAATAGAACGGATTAAAGGTAATTAGTGATGTTATAGCGTGGCTAGATTTGCAAAACCATATAGTTTGATGCAATTAGTTGAGTATATGCTTGAGAATGCTAAGATGAAATGTGGGGTCAATGTGACCAAGTTTTTTGGTTAATAATAGACTAAGAGATTTCAGAGATGAAATCTAAATAAGAAGGATAGATTTGTAACACCCCGAAACCCGTTTATAAGTATTTAATTACAAGAATGTCATTGGAATAGTTTGACTATGAATTTTATAAGTTTGAAGATGTTACGTGATTGATTAGTCAAACCCGGTAGTCAACTATAAGTATAAATATTAAGCAAATGGGTTTAGAAAGATTAATGTGTCACATTTATGAAAGGAATGGACTTAAAGGACTAAATTTATCAAGTGGTAAATAAGTTATATAAGTTAATGTGGCCAATATCAAAAGAAAAGAGACTTAAGGGACCATTGTTGCCAAATAGGAAAAGTGGTACCTAACATATATCCTAGAAATTTCCCAGGCTTCCATATAGTTCCAGGTGTGTGTGTTTATGTCGGTTTAGAAGAAAGAAAGTGAGGGAAGAATCATGAATGTCTAGATGATCAACTGAAAAGAATATTTAGCCCCTGGTTCCAATCAAGGTTAAATTCATAAACATGATCCTATGCAAGTAAGTATCTCAATTAGTGTTTTAATTGTTAAAAGAAGAATTAGGGTTCATATACCCAAATTAGGGGTTTTGGGTAATTATGTTTCTAAAGCAAGAATTAAGGTGTTTTGAATGTGGATTAAGGTAAATTAATGATTTAAGATAATTGGTGATTTTGGGATATGATCAAGATATGATCATAAAATAAATAAAAGGAGTAGTTATTATAAGGATAAATAAATTGGTTGTTGTAAAACCTTGATGGTGATATGTATATATACTATATATATATTATATATATTTAAGATTGGTTTAGCTTTTTAGAGTAGATTAAGCCTATTTTAGTTTACTGTCTTCAGTAGAACTTATTTGCCTTTTCAAAATAATTTTAAGAGTTTATCAGTTTTAGTTTTCTAGCTTATTTATCATTATAGTCTATTCTGGTTGCTTATTCTTATGCTTAAGTGCTTATTTTTGGGTAGTTAAACTTCTGTTTTAACTTATTTGCTTATTTCTTGTTTCTTTGTGTTTTATTAGCCTAGCAGTACTAACTTAAAGCTAGCAGTACTAACTCTAAGTTAGTACTGGTAGTTAATACTGTTAGTACTGTTGTTAGTACTGCTGTGTTTCTCTTGTTTAATTTAGCTTAATTGCATGCTGAATTTGCTTATTTAGAGTTAGTTTAGCTTATTTGTCTGTCTTAAGCTTATTTGAGCTTATTTGTGTTTTAGCTTTAAAAGTTTTAGGTGTTTTCACTATTTCTAGCTTTTATGCTTGTTCTAGCTTATTTTCCTTGATTATCTTTGTGTTCATTTGCTTTTTAGGTTTAATACTCAATCAAATCTTTGTCATATTCAAACATCAATCATCAATCGTCTTTCGATTTTCCATTTCAAGCCTCGTTGGGACATAACGACCCGGAAACACTCTATACTACTTCCGGTTTCATTGATTTTGTGGATTCTGATCCTTGTTATGTATTTATATATGTTCATATTTATTTATATATAAAAAGGAGTGAGTTCGCGCGAGTCAATTTTTGGCGCCGCTGCCGGGGAGGCTGAAAACGATTATCGTTACATTTGAAAATTTGTGTTTGAATCTGTGAATATTTTCTTCTATAAAAATATAAAAGTACAAAAATATTTTCCTTTTCTCTTTTTTTTAGTATATATATATATAAAAAAAATCAAAAATATAAAAAAATTATCCAAAAGAAAAAATAAACTCCAAATTCATCAATTGTTCCTCAAAATAAAAACTCTAATAACAGGCTTTTTGAGCCAAAACTCACTAATAAGCTAGAAAAAGCTAAACTAAAAGTGACAGTTTGGCTATATAGACTTGCTTGCTTTTGGCTAAAACAGTGAGGTTTTATAAGTAACTATTACGTTCCTAAAATTTAAGGAACAAAAGGCAAATAAGCTGAAACAGTCCTAGTCCTAAACCTAATAAGCATAAAAGATTATAACTAAGCAAATAAAATAAGCTAAAAAACATTAAAAAGCATTCAAGACAGCAGACTTTAAAAACAGATTTCAAGGAATATTTCTAATTTTTAAGCTAAGATTTAAGAATAATAAGCACTTGAAATAAGCTGAAAAGTAAAAATGGGTTAAGGACAATACTCAAATATCATAAATAAGCTGAAATTAAGCAAAGTGGCTAAAGAAATAAGCTATAAAAGAAAACTAAAAAAGACAGATACTACTACTTGTTTTTGACTTATTAAAAATAAAGACAGTTTTATAGCTTAAAAATAAGACTTAATAAGCAAAATTTAAAGACTCAAAGTTAAAACAGATTAGGACCATGACTCAATAAGCAAGTTCAAACTAAAATTAAGCTTAATCAAACACTAAATAAGCTAACACAACCTAAGCTAAAACAGACTGCATACTAACATTTGACTTTTTGGCTTTTTACTACTAACTTTTAAGACCCTAAAATCACTTTGACATTTTAACAACTTAAAACAGATTAAGCTCAGACTATAATAAGCTAAATAAAACTAAACTTAACTCAAATTAAGCTAAGAAAGGTGTAACAACCAGAAATTTTTATCACTGTAATTTCCACTTATATTATATTAATTACTACTTTTTTACGGGAAATTTTTTGCTTTATTCCATTATGTAACATAGTTTACATTTCTAAATTAAACGAGCTCACGCAACTACCTATGCCAATTCTATCTAAGTTTATATCAAGTAAACGCCTTAATATGTCAAGTCAATATTCTAATATCCTCTATATCATGTACGTTGTCTATTTAACGTAATTTTCATAACATTATTACTAAATGAACTTTGTCCGTTAACGTTTATACCAAAACCCTAACTACATGTAATGTATACATACAAAACGAATATACAAGCTTATGATGCATATGTATAAGTATTCCTAAGCATAAATTCAAATATGTTTTCTGTGGGAAACTAGAAGGGGGGTTAAATAGTTTACCGCTTTTTAAATTTAAGTTTTATGTATGTTTGTAAAAATAAAACTTAGATTCGACCTTTTTATAAATTCAATGTTTGCACAATATGAACAATGTAAATATATGAAATGATAAAGTAAGACAATAGATAAGAGTAAGAACAATCAAACCACAACACGAGGATTTATAGTGGTTCGGTAACAAAGCACCTCTTCTCCCTACTCCACTCCCCGAGCATCAAACTCGAGAGTTTTCTTCACTATGTTAACAAACTCTCTTATGGCAGAGAAAATGGTACACAACGTTGCTTATATCAATTTAAGACACTAAGCTAAATGTCGAGTTCTAATCTTAGGTAGAACCAATCTAACACAACACAACTTCACGACTTGTTCACAACTTCACAACTTCACGTCAATACTTCCCACACTACTTTATATCACACTACCTAACACTACTTGGTAAGACACAAACAAACGATCTAGCCCTAAACATCACTCATACTCACACCAGAGTGATCTAGCTTCTACACACAACACAAGATTTACAGTGGGTTTACAAATATGTGATATGAATGCAACAAGATTGCTATGCACACTAAGGTGTAATACTTTCTTCAACTTCTGATATGGAAGTATCTCTAATTGCACCTGAAGAATATAGCTTGGTTCACTTGTAAACAAAGCTTATGATTAAAAATCAAAGGATTTTAGAGAGGATAAGTGGGTTGTTTTGAGCAGAAAGAGTGAGTGCAAAAGGTGAGAAAAATGTTAGGGAATAGTCCAGTATTTATAGGACAAAAAGGAGGAGCGGGGTCTATGGCTGGCCCCCTTAAATAGGGTGTCGGCCCCCTTAAAATTAAGGGGGCCGCCCATGTAATTAAGGGGGTCGCCCCTTATTCAGATGCTCCCTTTTTGTCCTATTCAGGGGAGGTGTTTACTGGACCATTTCTAGCCGTTTTAGGTCTGAAAATTTGAAATTCAAAATGTTTATTTTGAATAAAACATTTCTTTTAAATGTAAAAAATGTTTTGTGATGTTTATAAAAAGTTTACAACATTTTATAAAAGTTCTTTGATCAAAAAAATGCATCACGCATTGTTTATTCATACTTGGAGTAGATTATAAGTATGAAATGAATATTTTACTACTAAAACTTGTTTACGTTTAATTTTACGTGGAACGCTTTTACATTTTGTGATTATCAAAACGTAAAGAGTGAAAAAATATTATAATGTTTTAGGCATTATTATTTTATGAAGAAACAATCCTCCCCATTTTGATTAAGATTACAACAATTTAAAACTCATTAAATGTAAAATATTGTTTTAAACGCTGTACTTAAGAGTATTTATGCATTCTCCCCCTTTTTTTGTAGAATCAACAAGGCTCGTCGAGGATTGCTAGTAAAATCGACAAAATAAATGCCCCCCCTTGATGTGTGCTCCCCCTCGTTCGAGGGCACCAAGGAATCGAGCTATGGTTTCTTGGCTACAAAATGGGTTAGAACACAAATATTTCTAACATGTAGCAAGGAAGAAAAATATGACATACAACCAAGAATGATCATTCATTAAAATTAAAGTAGTGTGTGAAACACACTCATGCATACATAAGGAAAATATCATGCTAACATATATGAAATTAAAAGTATAAAAGTCCTATAACTAGTAAAGCTTCATAGGACTTGCATGCAAAATGGTAGAGGATCAATTATTTAAGAGACTAAACATTGAGCATGTTTAGTTTGGAGATAATGGTAGAGGTGGTGTGATGATGATTGGTGGTTGTGAGAGCATGTGTTCAATATATGAAAACATATAGTGAATTTCATCACTTAACCCGAAAATGAGGGTTCGATTGTGGATATAACAAAGGCATTAGTTACCATGTGCTTCAAGGAAATTCCAAGGGATAGGATTTGTAATGATAGGTGGTGAAGGTGACGGAGTATCAAATTGGACATCAAGTAGGGTATTTAGGGAAAGAGTGAGAGTGATGTCCATTGATGCATTATCTTGAGTTGGAGGTGGTGAAGAAACTCTTGGAGGAGGAGATGTTTGATGGGTTCAAGTAAACATTTGGTGATGAGGTGATGTTGATGATGTTTGTGATATTAGGTATGTAAACAATTAAAATGAAGAAGTGTCTGGTTTGATGATGTTTTAGAGGGTGGATTAGGAGCACTAAGGTGATGAATATGAAGTTTGGGTGATGTCGTTTTGTGTCATCTTGGGTTAAAACCACAAACAATTGTTTTGGTGAATGATGTGATTTTTGAGTCTCCTTGGATACCTTGGGATTCAGAAAGCTCTAGTGGAGGCCATGAAAGTGTATGGTCTTGAGTAAGTGAAGGAAAATGGTGAATTGTTTTATGCATTTGGTGGGAATATATGGGAATAGATTTATTTAAAATGGAATGAATTTGGATAAGTTTAGGAATTCCAAATGTAGTCAACGCATTCCTGGGTATAATATGAGCTTAAACTAGGTAACAAAGGCAAAAAGCATTGGAACATATTGTTTTACTCCGGTTAAGGGCTAAGGGCGGACCCCTTAAAATAGGGGGCGGTCCCTTAAAATTAAGGGCCGACCCTTAAGAATTAAGGGGCCGCCCACATGGTGGATCCTTTTTCCTAGAAAAACAATTTTTTCTTCTCAGAATTCTTTGTGAGGGTATTTTTATTTGGTGGTTAATTTACACACAGCCCTATAGAGTTTTATAAGCATATTTAATCTTATAACATATAATAAACACATTAAATCATAAAACAAAAATGGCATAACTAGTTTATTTAATCAAACAACCAAAGGTTTAAGGCATCATAGCAAATAAGTACCTAAAAGATAACCAACATATAAGTCTTTCCGAATATATCAGATGATCACTACACAAGTTGTTAATAACATACACATAATCAAGTTAAAAATTGTCTTAAACTACATTTAGCCATCTAGTTCACCTACATCCTATAGTCCTTCATTTCTTCTTCTTGCTAAACAATTCCTTTAGTGCCTTTCCCCAAATGACTTGAAACTCCATGACATCACCATTATGCATTCTTCGTTTAGTTGACATCGGTTTGTTCGGAAGCGGAAGGCATTTCGTAGTTTTGGTAGTTGAGTGGATTAAGAGAGTTAAGATAGGTGGTAGGAGATGGAGTACTTGCACGAGAAGTTTCGACATCATCATCATCATCATGTTGATGAGATGACGTGCCGTGATGATGAGAAGATGAGGATGAGACGGAATGGCGTGCCTTGCCACGATCACTTCGAGGTCTCCGAGTTTGTTTAAGAGCAAGAGGACGCATGACTCGATCAACAATGTCATAAATGCCATTGTCGAGATGAGGATATACTTCCATGATGTGACGATAAAGACGAGTCAAGAACATACCGTATGGAAGATTGGCGGTTGGATTTGCTCTAGCACATTCGATTCGTTTGACAAAGAAGTAAGCAAGATTGTATTGTTCCTCGGCAACAACACAATACAACATGTGAGCAAGACAAGCGGGGAGATGGTCCCGATGTCCTCCTAGTCCAAACACATTCTCTCGAATGAGTTCTTCCCATTGCTTCATGTCGGGGCTTAGTTCCTTAGTGAGGATTTGATTTGGAGTAAGGGTGACGGTTTGACTTTTAATGGTACGGTCTACCATGACACGTTCCAATTCAAGAAGTCGACGAATATCGTCGGGAGTTGGAAGGTCGGTGGAATATGGTCCCTCGGTTTCTTGAGAATACTCAAGAGATCCAAGGTCCTACTCTCGTTGGTAATATGGCTTGACTGTGTAAGGAAATTAGTGAGGATTTGACCGAAATGGGCAAGAGATGAGAGTTATGAATTCTGTTGAATCAAAAGGAGATGATAAGAATAGCCAAATTCACGGTTTGAACCGAGACTTGACTATAGAAATTCAAGAATGAATCTGGAACAATAAGTTCGTATGATATTTTAAAGATACATCAAAGTGAATGTTTTGAGAGAACGCTCGATCAGTTAAGAATTGAAGGTAGGCTTGATCAACAACACGAGCTTCGTGAATGTTGCGATTTTTAATGGATTTGTAGAATTTGGCAATTGTGGGGGAAATGCTGAGGATTTTGGATACTTTTGGGATTTAGGATTTGGTGAGGGATATATCGGTGGAAGTGGCTCTTGGCATTTTATCACCTAAACAAGTTATCAACAATATAATGTGTTAAAAGAAAATTTTTATACTAAATAAAATGAATTTAAGTCAAATGACAAATGTGGGACACGGATTTTCGACCAAAAAAAACATCAGAAGTGATCCATAATTTTCCTAAATTTATTATGACATTAATCTAACGATGTCGAAGAATATATATTTGTTATATATTTCAACACCAAGATCATGAACCAAACACTCCCCTATTAATCATGGTGATGAGTATAGGTTTATTATTTTTAAATTGACAAAAGTTAAGTAGTGTTTATTTTTATTCAAAAATCATGTTCTTAAAAGGTTATGCCAAACGCCCCTTTATTTTATCATAAAATATATCAACATATATATGAATTATATATCTTGATGACTTATACAAGCTAGTTAAAGAAGTTTATACAAGTGAACATAAATTATGTGGTGGCATTCGACTCTAGTAATTGATCCTAAGAAACGAGCCAAACACCCCTTTATTTTTATAATACATTTTCTATTGATTCGAAAAGTATACATTTAGAAATGTACGTTTTGATGGACAAAATAGTGTTGTTTTTACCATGTTTTTGGCATGAATCAACAATGTATAAACTTTGTTAAAAAAATATGAAAGTATATTTATGATAATTTCAAACCAAAAATTTGTGACTCAATTTAGTGTTTTGATTCAATTCAATCATGAATGTAGTGTTCCTATGACTAAAAAACGGGTATCATTTAAGTTATGAAATCCTAGAAAAAATAAAAAAAATATGAAAATGATGAAGAACACCCGATTTTGATTGGGAGCAAAATTGGATGAAATCAAATGAAAAGAATGATGAAAAACTTACAATTGATGTTGTTTGATTGATATTGTTTGTAATATCCCCTGAGCGAATTTTTGTTATTGGATGATATGAAGTTTGATTTGGTGAATAAGGTGGGAGGGTTTTCGTCCCGAAGGCAGTGGAAGAGGGAAGAAGGAAAAAAATGGTATTTGGCTATGTATTTTCGAATGAAAAAGGGAAAAAAAAATTTCCAGTGGCCGGCCCCCTTAAATAATTAAGGGGGCCGCCCAACTTACACGGCCGGTCCCCTTAATTTTAAGGGGGCCGCCCTCTAAAAAAAATTCTTCAATTTTTGGCCATTTTTGTGAGAATGATAAGTGTCAAAATACGTTGGAATATACTAGTAATATTATTTAATATAATCGAGAAGGAATACTTAACATTTTTAATTAACTTTTTGTTAAAAAAATTGATACTATCGGATGAGATAATCAAGTAGTTAAGTCGAAGGAAAGGATTAACGAGGATATGAAAGTGACTTTTTCACTTAACTTCTAGTTACTTGAGTGAGAAATTATCTCAATGAAATAAATTAAATTGACACGATTTGGAGAAAATCCAAGACGGTTAATATTGAATAAGTACTAGAGATGATATCGATAAACGTAATAGATCGTAGACATGAGGCAGATGTCATAGACGATGGTTGACATGGATTCGAGACGATCGTTGAAGTCGAATGGAGTTTGTTTCATCTATAGTGTGTCTATGATCGTTGAGTGACTAATCCTACTTCTACGTTAATTGTTAACCACTGGCTTGCTCTTCTTCATCTCCGTGAGTTTGTTACGTGGTCATATAAGATTTCTATTTTGAAGACATATGATTATAATCTAAACGAAAGAGTAGTTCATAAAGAACTAATCTCTTCAAAGCTAGAAAACCAACAAATGGTATTTCTAGAGACTACACTATTATTTTTAAGAACTATATATACTACCTACCTTATATAGAAACACATAGACATTACTTGTAATCTATATTCTACGAAGATGAATGAGTGAGAAGATTAGAGGGTATTTACGAAAACCTTAGACTTTAGAATAGTCTTCAATTAATGTCCTTAAAAATGTAGATGATAAGGGATTTAATGGAACCATAACATTAAATCTTTAGTCCCGTAGACAAAGAAATGTTAGAATAACAAACCACAACAAGATTGTGATGACTTAGCCATTTGTCCCCAACGTTCATGATATCCCAAAGTTATTGTTTACCCATCTATTTTGCATTTGGTTTTGGCACATACATGGTGAGCAATGTGCACATTGAGTAAAATTTGGTTGGTGTGGACAATTCCACATTGTGTGATTAGTGTTAGGGTAATTTAGTCTACCATTGTCTCTCCTAGGTTGAGGTGTTTTGGAACGAGGATGAGAATTTTCTTTTCTTCTCGAAGGAGGTGTTTTAGACCTTATTTTAGGTTTAGTAAATCCGACTTCGGGTTTTAAAGAAGGTTTGTAAAAATGTTTTATCTCATCATCACTTGCAATAGGGATTTTGGTGTTGTTTATAAGTAAAAATTTTGGTTTTGAGTTTGGTTTTGATTCCATCAATTTTCTCTTTGACCGACTTCTTGAGCTCTTACAAAACCTTTTTACTTATTTCTTTTGCAAGGTGATCCTTTGGTAAAATTAAAATCCCAAACCAGTAATATCTCTAAGGTTTTTGAAACTTATTATTTCTTAAGTGAATGACACGATCATTTAATTGATTTAGCCTAGATATTTCTTTTCCTAAGTTCCTCATTTTCAAACTTAAGTTCATGACATAATTTGCATTCTTTAATTACTTCCTTACATTTTTCTAGCTTAGATAGTTTATCTTTTAATTCTAGTACTTCATTTTCTAATTTTATTTTAGCTTGTTTTAGAGTTTTATTTTAGCCATGACTTTTAATCCTAGTTTGCATAGTCTACTATATTCATTATCTATGTCATTTTCGTCTAGTGATGATTGATTATCACTGAAATATTTAGTTTCGGAAAGTACCATTTCCTTGGAACTTTAGCCATAGACACTTTTCCGTCCTTTGTCTTCTACTCTTCATGCATCGACTGCTATCACTAAAAAGATCACTCCAAAGCTCTCCCAACGAACGCCCTTTGATTTTGATATTTTAATTATTATTTGAAACGGCGATTTATTAAAACAAATAGCAAGTAGCCTAGAGTCAACAAACAATAAAAGGGTTTTCTTAAGCCAATCGTACCCACTTGGAACGACGCTTTACATATGAATTTACATACGCATAAAAAGAACTAGAAAACAAATTAATACAAATATCAACGCCTTTCAAGGGAACTTCTTATTAAACAGAAGCTTGTTGCGAAAGTCCAACTATACCACCACAAACTATAGTATAACACCCTCAAGGAAACGCCTTTTGAGTTTTGGATTGTGAATCCGAATAGAAACCAACTAAACTCGTCCATTCCTCGTAATAATTCACAATCCGAATAGTCGATATACCACCCCAAGAAGAATCTACGCATAATCTCTCTCACACAACGACATTGAAAGAACATTTGGAATGGTTGATTCACACCAAGCATTACAAATGAGACAAACAAACGAAATCAATAATCATTCCACTACGAGACAGTATTAAAACCTTGGGAGAGTGTTTAGTTTTGACCTTTTCCAAGCTATGATATTCACCTTTGATTGGCACGGTTTAACCCCACCAAGTCGACAAACTAACACCGAAACCGATTCCCACAATCTCCTTTCGAATTGAAGTCCCCCGGGGGGGGGGGGGGGGGGGGTGGGGGCCCGCCACCGAATAAGACCCCATCACTTCTAACGTCCCAAGACGTAACGATCTTCGCAAGGCACGAGAGTAGTCTTCCGAGAAATCTCAGCCAAAGAGTTAAGTCGCATCTCTTCAATTCCACTTCTCACTTTTCTTCGAAATGAGTTATCAAAACTTGACCGCTTCATTTCGAACTAACAGTAGCATTCTTATTCAAACTCAGAGTGAACATAACGTAGGGAAACACTCTTATGATGAGACATCACCTTCATACCAATTGCAACGCCAGAACCTGCGAGTTTCTCCACTATTCCCCAGCGTTCAAATCGGATGTAATTTGCAACATTAATACCCCAACCTTGTAACACCCTTACTTCATGAACTATCGATGTTCAGCAGGTTCGAACTCCACCAGAAACATCCTTATTCAAATTCCCGTCCTCCCTATAAATAGCCTTAATCACTTTAGTCCATAAGGAACATTTTTGAGAATAGAACCGCCAAACCCACTTGAACATGAGACCTCTATTAAGGGCAAACAAGCTTGATACCCCTAAACCCCCTTTATCCGTCGAAGTTAGGACCTTGTTACACTTTACCCATAAAGCCTTTGTTACTCTTACTCCTTTTCGTATCTCCTGGCCATAAAAACTGACTAACGAAAATTTCAAGAGATTTTAGAATACTCGAGAAAAAACCATAAAAATAGACTTTGAAGATATACATAGATCCTAACATGAACTTAAAAAGTGAGTCTGCCTCCGATGAAAGGAGTTTCATCTTCCAACTAGAATGACGAGAATAACACATTTGTCCACCACTTCTTTCCAAGCATGCTTCCTTGACATAATTTCCCCAACTTTTGTACCGCAAAATAAGTGACGGAGTCTTAAGGACAAGACATCCAAGTTTAGAAGCCGCGTTTTTAACCATCCCATCTTCAACGTTAACACCCATAATCGTACTCTTACACATGTTAATACAAAGACCGGAAGCCTAGAAAAAACAATCCAAAACTTGAACTAATGAATCGATATTGATCTCACTCCATTAGCCAAGAAAGATTGCATCATCCGCATAAAACAAATGAGACAAATTCACCATGGAATTAATTTTGATCCCCGTAAACAAACCCGCATCTACCACAAATAACGATGAAAAGAAATATGCAAGCTCTCCACATAAGAAATGAAATAAAAAAGGGGAAAAAGGATCACTGAAGGTAATGACTTGTTTAAGAACCTCCAAAAAAATTGAAATTTCTCCGTAGGACTACCGTTGACAAGAATGGACCCCTGGATGATCTAAGACAACTTTGAATCCAAGTCCTCCATCTTTCACCGTATCCAAATTTATTTAACACATCATCCATGAAATCCCAGCGGACCGAATCAAAAGCTCTCTCGAAATCAACTTTGAAAATAAGAGCGTGTTTTTTCTTCCTACGACACCATTAAAGAACCTCATCAAGAATAAATGGACCCGTTAGGAATTGTCTGCTCCCCCACAAAACTATTGAACCTTCGTGACAAATCACCAAGTAAAGCACAACCCAACTAATCGTTTTGCCAAGATTTTAGCAATAATACTGTATAAGCTCCCGATCAAACTTATCGGACTAAAATCCTTAACCATGTTGCATCAGGATTGTTTAGAATCAAGCAATAAAGTTCGAGTTACATCCAGTCCGGTAATTTCACCATACATGAAGAAAAGTCAACAACTCGAACAGAAAAAAAATAACGTGCCTTCTCTCAACACAGGCCAAAAATGACTTAAAAGCTCTATATGAAAAACCATCCGGACCCTGAGACTATCAAGAACTGCCACAATCCCAAACAGCCCTTATTAACCTCCTCTTTAGAACTCAGGCGTTTCCATATCTCTTTCAGATCAATCGATAGGTGAGGACAGGAAAAGGGTAATCATTACACGCTCGAAATTCACTGATGGACTTTATCGAACCTACCCCTAAAAATGTTCAAAGAATTCACCGCTTCACCTGACCAGTCTCGACCCACGTCCCATTCACCATAATAACCCCAAATATAGATTATTGCCTCTTTTTAGCATACCACAAAAAAAAACTTCACATTTTCATCTCCCTCGATTGCCCATTTAATCATGGATTTTTGAGCAATTTCTGAAGCTTGAATATTATTTACCTGATGAATCTTGTTGAGAATCTCGGTATGTTTATGGACTACCTTATTCGAGCAATCTCCCTTATCAATAACCTCATCACAAGACCGCAACTCTTTTTGAAGAAATAATCCTCACCTCGCGAATTCAACCTATGAATAGAGAGCCAACTTCGAATACGGTCTTTAAGAAATTTAAGTTTAAACATTTTCTTTCACTTGTCTTATTTTTGTCATCTTTATTTCTTTGGAATGATCTTCTTTCTTCATATGGTTATTTTACGAATCGTCCTTGTCTTTTGAAGAATTTCTTAAAGTTTCTTACGCCATGCAATAGTCTTCATCTTCACTATCAGAAGTTTAACTATCTTCATCACTAATTCCTTATTTAGCTTCAAGGCAATTAGATCTACTTTGTTCTCTATTGTCTTTGACCGTTTCAAAATCTTTCTTTATTACCTCTTCATAAACTTTCAAGTTTCCAATAAGTTCGTCAAGAGGTAAGGTTGTTAGATTCTTTGATTCTTCAATCGCCGTGACTTTTGCGCGCCATTTTGGATGTAATGCCCTAAGAAACTTCCTAACACAATTCTTGCTAGAAAAACCTTCATCAAGTGCTTTTAGACTAGTAATAATAGTGTTAAATTTTGCAAAGGCATTATCTATTGATTCCTCTTCCGGAATCGTAAATTGTTCATATTGTTGAACAAGAAGATCTATTTTGTTAGCTTTGACTTGATTATTACCTTGATGAGTGATTAACAAAGTATCCCAAATTTCTTTTGCGGTTTGGCACATAAAAATTCTTTCGTATTCTTTTCGTGGCAAAGCATTATAAATTACCATTTTAGCTTCATTATTTTTAGCAAGTTTCTTTTTAAGATCATCATTTTGTTTATGAAAAGGTACAACTTCATCCTTTTTAGTTTCGGGATTATTTTGAATAGGAGGAAAATCACCATCGGTAATAACATGCCAAAGATCTAGATCTTTTGATTTCACATAAGTTTCGAATCTATTTTTCCAATAAATAAATCCATCACTTTCAAATAGTGGTGGTCTTTGCATAGATTGCCCTTCTAAATATTTTTCCGATTCCATAGATCGATTCAAGTTTTAAAATACAATTTATTTTAAAAATCTTGTTTAGCGTGGCTCTTGATACCAATTGTGGAAAACTAGAAGGGGGTTGAATAGTTTACCGCTTTTTAATTTAAGGTTTTAAAGTGTTTGTAAAAATTCTAGATTCGACTTTATGTGAATTCAATACTTGCACAATATAAACAATATACCTATCTAAACAATTAATAAGATAGTATGAGAAAGTAATGCAAGACAAGAGATAAGAGTAAGAACAATCAAACCACAACGCGAGGATTTATAGTGGTTCGGCAACGAAGCACCTCTTCGCCCTACTCCACTCCCCGAGCACCTAACTCGAGAGTTTTCTTCACTATGTCAACAAGCTCCCTTATGGCGGAGAAAACCGTACACAACGTTGCTTACACCGATTTACGACACAAAGCTAAATGTCGAGTTCTAATCTTAGCTAGAACCAATCTATCACAACACAACTTCACGACTTGTTCACGACTTCACAACTTCACGACTTCTTCACAACTTCAAGACTTCTTCACAACACTACTTATATCACAACTATCTAGCACTACTTGGTAAGATCACCACGATCTAACTATACTTACAAAGATCGCCAAGATCTAGCAACTACACAACTTTACAAGATTTACAAGTTATGATATGAATGCAATAAGATTGCAACAACACACAAAGGTGTAATACTTCTTCACTTGATGATAGAAGTATTCTTCTCTTGCACTTGAGGAATTAAGCTTGGATCACTTGGAAACAAAGCTTTATGATTAAATGATCAAAGGATTTTAGAGAGGATATGTGGGCTGTTTTGGGCAGAAAGAATGAGTGCAAAAGGTGAGAAAATAGTGGGGAAAAGTCCAGTATTTATAGGACAGACTGGGGGAGCGTCTACCTAGGGGCGGTCCCCTTAAATAGGTGGGCGGTCCTCTTAAAATTAAAGGGGCCGCCCGTGTATTTAAGGGAGGCTCCCTAGGCTAGGGCCTCCCAGTTTGTCTTTTGTGTAAGGAGAATTTTCTAGAACTTTTTTAGCCGTTTTATGTCCGAAAATTTGAATTTCAAAATGTTTATTCTGAATAAAACATTTCTTTTAATTGTAAAAAATGTTTTGTAATGTTTATTAAAATGTTTACAACATTTTAAAAAAGTTTGAGGTTGAATAAAAATTTCCTTTGATCATAAAATGCATTAAGCATTTATTTATTCATACCTTTAAGTGATATAATTATCGAAATGAAAATTTATTACTAATTACTTGTTTACGTTTAATTTTACATTGAACGTTTTTATATTTTGTGATTATGTAAAGATGTGAAAAAATATTAATAATGTTTTTAGGCATTATATTTTGTCAACAATGTTGTCTATATATATCTTGTGGGTCATCTCATGTCTGGATTTATCTCTAAATTTGTAGTTTCGTATACAAGGTTAGTGTTGAACTTCTAATGAATTGTTTTTATGCACGATTCAGAGAATGATCATATCTACCACTTAGAGCTTTTTACATTGACCAAACGAGCAGCAAAAGAAGACTCGCAAAAGCTTTTTTTCACTGTTCCATTATTTGAACCACATCCCCCTCGATACTATGTTTTTGATTCTTAGGTGCAAGCTGAGGCTTTCTACATGATATCTTTTAAGAACCGTATATGTATATTTACCAATAAGGCAATAATAACCCACAAAAGATGTTTTCTGACTAACATCAACTATATATTATTGGTGTGGCTAACAAGCGACTCTAGGAACTGATTTATATTAAGATAAATAAACGAGGATATATAAATATTTCAACCATCAGTTAATTTGTCGCTAATGAAGTTATATAAGAATATTTAATGATTTAGTTTTGTAATGCAAATTCGTTATCTATAGCATTGTGATGACTGTTCATTACTAATTATGTTTTTAAAAACAACGTCACGGACAGGATGTGTTTTCAACGGGTACAAATACTTCTGCAGTGACGAACGAATGGACAATGTCACAACTAATGAAGAACCTATGCGTAATGAAGAAAGTCCAAGCAGAAGCCAGGCACACAGTTCAAGGAAAGGAAAAAAAACTCACGAGTCAGATATTAAAGGCTTGGACAAGGTGTTTGGGATTGGTTATGTTTTATGCTTTTCGAGGTGGTTCTGCGTATTTATTTGGTGTTAAAATAGAGAGATTTTGATTACTTATTTATTTTTCTTAAAATATAACCATTTTACACTATTTTATATTCACTACATGTCAAACATATAGCAAACTCGATATAAATTACTTAAACTTTCAGGAATTATCATAAAGAAAGCCCGCCCAATAAACAATAAAAAAAGAGTAAACTAAAAAATCATCCCGGTGCTTTGTAATTTGTGACACTAATCATCCCTAACCGATACTATCGGCACTAATCATCCCTGAGTGGAAAATGTCGCAAAAAGTTTAACAAAAAGTTTTGCAAAAAGTTTAAAAAAAAGTTTTGCAAAAATCATCCCTCTAGGGATGATTTTTGCCGAAAGTTTCACCACTCAGGGATGATTAGTGCCAATAGTATCGGCTAGGGATGATTAGTGCCACAAACTACAAACCACAAAGATGATTTTTGCAGTTTACTCTAAAAAAATGTTTCTATAATAAACAAATTAAAAAAACCAATTTTTAGCCAAAAATAAAAATGAAAACAATAATCACAAGACCCGCCCGTAACTAGTATATATATATATATATATATATATATATATATATATGTGTGTGTGTGTGTGTGTGTGTGTGTGTGTGTGTGTGTGTGTGTGTGTGTGTGTGTGTGTGTGTGTGAGTGTGTGATGTGTGTGTTTGTATGTAGGACAATTCAGTTTTCGTTTCAGATTGCTAACATCCATAATCCAACCCCCGAGAACCAGAATTAAGTAGTTCGGACTTTAAGACTGATGCTTTGTCTCAGCATTCTGGTTCGTTCATATGCTTAGGTTCGCGCGTTTGGTCCTCTGATTATTGATTTTTGATTTTTCTTTTGATTTTCTCACTCCTCACCTTAAAATGAAGGATAAAATAATTGTGTTACAAAGAACAAAGTTAGGGTGAAGCAGACACACAATAAACCGAAAAAATCCGAACAAACTGCGTCAAACCTGCGACACATTCAAAAACGAGCCTTCAGGAAAATAACTGAAAACCGAAGCTAAGGAATGCTCAGGTTTCTCGCGGGTTGGGATATCAGACGAGATTTGGTCAGTCTGAACCGAGAATACGAAACCGAACCATTACAACGAATATCTATATAAAAAAACAAAATTTATCATATTACACTTATTAAATATATATATATATCTTCTCGAATAATATATTATCATTATATATATATATATATATATACATGACAATCGGATAAAATTTTATCATAATAAATATTCAAAAGTACTTTTTATTTTGTTTAAATATCAATCATATTTGCTAACATTAGTCTCATGTATATATCAATTTTGTTTCTTTTTTTTTGTCCTTCTTCATTAAATAAATTCAGCGTGTAAAATTTCTCGGTTGTACAACCTACCCTAAAACCAAACGAGCTAAAAAAGCTGCATTCACCTCCGCCAGTAATTTTGTCACAACACTGATACTCCTTGGTAATGAAACATTATCAGGCAGTTATATTTGAATTAAAAAACATTAGTTTTAAGGCATTAAGTAAAAGTACCTTACATGGACCAAAACACCACGGGTTAAATAGCCTTGGGCCGAGTTATATTAGGCCCAAACACAGGAGACGCGACCAAGAACTAACATGCTGGTCTACGGTTTATAAAATAACCACCAAATAGTAAATCAAAAAACAAGTACCCATAGGCCAGAGGAGAACAGTGATAAGCCTCGTAGAGTCCCCCTGATAGCAACCCCAAACCATGCAGCTGTGCCACAAACCCTACTAAACAACCCCACACAGTGACACAAATAAAGCCGTAGTAGCGCACCACACCAAACACCCCACCCCAAGTGTGTGTCCTCTCCGACGGGGGGATCCATCCATTACACCCAACCCATGCTCCTATGCATTAGGACCCTACCTGCCCGTCCTCCTCCCCACCCCGTCCCTCCCTAGCATACTGTCGCCTCCCCCAACTCCCAAATGTAAGACCCTGCGTCAAAGAATAGCACCTCCCTTCCCCTAAACCTGCACGCACAGCCGCCCTGAACCCCCGACTCACGCCATCACAACAACTCCAAACCCACCCTCAAAAGCTCACACCCAACGCTAAACACCTCTCCAGTATACATCACAGACCCGTGGACATACAACGTGGGGCACCCACGTCCCCATAACCAACCAAAACACCGCGACGTTGGCCCGCGGAATACCTTAAACTTCCACCCGACCCCCACTCTGCAACGACGGCAATTGGGGAGGTCCCAAATACCACATGAAGGAACTCAGCCCAAAATAGCATAGCTTATTATTTAATACTCAAAGTGAAGTAGGAACGGCAGACAAGCATTTGGTCAAGAATAAGGAAACAAGTGACAGTAGTAGGATCAGCCAAATATGTCAGAATTTATATAAATATATATTTTTTTATATATTTATATAGAAAAAGATCAATAAATTTTATCATAATATAAAAAACACTTTTTATTTTTTAAATAATCTTTTTTGCTAAATATCTATGTATTTTTTCTTTTTTTTAAATAAATAGTGTAATTCGGGTCAACCCAAAAACCAAATCAAATTCAAATTCGGTTTTCGGTTCAGTTCTCGGTTTTTTTGTTCGGTTTTCAGGTTGACCCAAAAAAAATTAACCAAACTATCCGAACCGAATAAACCAACCCGATAACCGAATCGATCAACACCCCTAAACAAAGTTATATTAGTAATACTACCAGAGTACCAGCCTGTATCAGGCCCATATTCAAAACAGCTATAATATCATATGGCCCACGGGCCACTAAGTATCACCATTCGTTTTTCAAATCTTAGCTACCAAGGTTATATAACATGGTTAGTAATTGATTATTTTTTCTGAAACATTTGTGATTCACAAATCTGCATATCCTACTATGTTATCATGTCTTAAACGATATCTAAATCCATAACTCTTACTTCCTCTGTCTCAAAATTATTATCCACTATTTATTTTTCAAACTTTTTCTTCCAGCTTTAACCTTAAATATTTTTGTTTATGAAAATACATTTTAAAATCAATCAATTCATATTTTTTTTATCAATTATTATATAATTATATAATACAAACAAAAATATTTAATGTAAAAGTCGAAAGAAAATGACTTAAAAAATCAATATGAGACAATAATTTAAAACGGAACGAGTATTAGCTTATGAGACTCTCAAATACAGCTAAACCAAAAGTATTACTTACTCTGTCTCAAAGTAAATGTCGTGTTTTGAATTTTTAAAGTTTTTTTTCAACTTTGACCTTAGATATATATTTGTTTGTATTATATAATATTCTGTGTAAAATATTTAAAGGGATATTTTGGTAGTGTGATATTAATTTGTGTGTGTCATATTAATTTTTGTGGGTATATTTATATTTAAGTGGGATGTTTTGGTGGTGATATTGATTATCTTATTACACTTAGTTGATGGTGATGTTGATGGTGTTGAAAAGTTGATTTAGCGCTAATTTAGCGGCGGTCATGATGGTCACTATTACCAACAGCCCAAAAACATAAAAGTAGTGGTAATAATACCACAAGGACGTGCATTACGTCCTATGTGGCACTTCCAAGATGTGTTTTCGTTACTACACTCACCTTTAACGACGCGTCTTATATGGCTTAGGAGCACAAGTCAGTCGTTCATTCGACTTTTTTTTTGCGTGTAAGTGTTTTATAGGGAATATTTATGTATAAGATGGGGTATATGTGGTGGTGGTGTTTGTTGTGTTATTACACTATGTTTGTGATGATATTGGCTGAAGAAGAAAATTTTATGTGACGATGAGTTGGCAGTAGTGATCGTGGTCAGAGCTTAAGGTACTCTAAGCCATGGCTCAAGCCATCCCCGAAAATGCAACCTGATGGCACGAGCCCCACACCGCACCTCGCGTTTTTTAGTGTTGAGCTGTCACTACCACGCCAAATGCTTCCGGAAAACGCCAAGTGATGGCGCGAGACCCACACCACCACTCGCGTTATCGGGTATTTTCTTGCGTTTTCATTTTATTTTTTAAATGTTTAATAACGGCAAAAATTTTAAAATTAGGAAAAATAGAGCAGTTTGGTGGTTTAAAATACCTACTTTTTTTTATAAATATTTGCCTTTTAAAAGTCCGATAAATACCTTCATTATTCTTCATATTTTTTCACACACTTTTACATACACCAACTCACCAATATTTCTCTAAAGAACACTATATGGATCCCAACGGGCTCGATATGTGTGATATTTGCAATATTTACGACCAAGAAGATGTTGAAGAATATACTCAATATTTTGAGCAATAACAAGCTTTGGAGGGAATGACGAAGCCGGGAGTTCAGGTACTACTTCGGGGGTCATCGTCGTACTAGGATATATATACCACGTCAACGAGAAGATGCGAAACGATGACTAATGGAAGATTATTTTGGCGATGAAGAAAATCCACCTAAATGCCCGGAAAGGAATCTTAGGTGAATGTATCATATGACTTCTACACTTTTTTAAAAATAGTCAATGATATTACCAATTATAATGTTGAACCTCTTTTCGAATACTTTCATTTTTTTAAACAACGACACGATGCTCTCGGTCGTTTAAGTATTAGTCTTATTATGAAATGCACTTCCGCCATACGCCAATTGGCATTTGGTTCATCACCTGATACATTTGATAAGTACTTGCAAATTGTTGAACGTTGTTCACATGAATGTTTATAGAACTTCACTAAATGCATATACATTTTATAAGTTGGAGATTTTTTTAAGGAAACCTAATTTAGCTGATGTTCAACATGTATATGAATTGAACGAGAACAAACATGGACTCCCAAAAATACTCGTGAGCATTGATTGTATGCATTGAAAATGGACAAACTATCCAAAAACGTTACATGGTCAATTCAAAAGACGTGATTATAAATACCCGACTATAATGCTTGATGTCGTTGCTGATTAACAATCATGTATTGTTGTATCATATTACATAACATGATATTGAAAGATCAAAAATTCGAGCTTAGTGATTATAACAAAATATACGTTACTCCACAACCTAATATTCAACGTACGTAGGTCGAACGGTGCGAAATACGTAGAAGAAAACACAAATGACTCCGGGATAGAGAAGTTCACAACAACATTCGACACGATATCATGAAGCATTTATGGAACTGTAATCATTAAATTGTATTTCTTTTGAATTATCGTTAATTTTTAATGTATCTTTTTTTACGTATCTTTTTTTATATATCGTTTTTGTTTAATTAATAAAATTTTAATTTTAGAACAAACTGTGCTAGCTCAGTTGGCAACCAAGGGTATCCTTGGTCCTTGGGTATGTGAGTTCCCCACCAACCTAGAGATTTTGGGTTCAAACCTCGTTTGAGGCATGTGAAATATTTTATGAGATATGTGGTATAGGTTGCGAAAAAAAGTTGTCGTTCTAAAAAAAATAATTTTAGTTTAATCGGTTTTTCATTTGAATTTGATTATATGAAAAGAAAAAAAATTTGAGGTGCTTGACAGCATCGGAAATGTGATGTTATGGAAAGATGGGTGTTTTTAGTGTTATGGAATATTCTGGTATTATGAGAAAAAGTGTTGATGAAAGCATTTTCTCATAACACCAACTTGATGACACCATGGATACCTAAGGCTGTCCACAATGGGATATACGACCGAGTGGGTCGTTGATGTCCTTGTAGGTCGCCCCATTGTGGGTAAGTCACGTGATGTCGGTCGGCAAGCACTCTTTTGTGATATAGGTCGGGTATACGACAGATGTCGTGTGCATGTTTGTGTGTGTGATAATTTAATTAAAAAATATATTTTTGTGGGGTATGTTTTTTGTAGTGTAGGTCGCTTTACTATGGGGCTAAAAAGCCGTTTGTACGTCGCTAAAAATAGAAAGCTAAAATGGTAGAAAAAATATAAATCTCTCGTTGTCTTTAATGTGAGTAGCGTAATGCTCTCGGTGTTACCAGCCTAATGTGCTTATAAATTACCATGAACAAAATAAAAGTCAGGAAAATCCAGTTGGTAAGCAAGTTGACAAAGATCTACTAGCGACAAAAGTCCCCTTTCAATTCCACGTCGCACCATAACCAACAAGCATTGTTAGTACAAAAAGCGTGTAGGGGTGAATATGAGTCTGGGTCACTTGATGGGCTAGGCCGGCAAGCGAGTTTTGATATAGATCTTGTACTAATCCAAGTGATAAAGGGGCGATCTGCACAAACAAGAGTAAACTGTTAGCCTTATTGTGGGGTGGTCCCCACAATTAAGCTCTGGCGTGAGAATAAGTATACATGTTTGTCAGAGAAATATCAGAGCATGTGTAATAGTGATTAGAAAGAATGTACCTCTTTTGGGGTGAGAAATGACCCCTATTTATAGGCAAGCCCAATACTAGGGTTTCCTAGTATTTTGCTTGTGACTATTAGTGGCCGGAGTGGGTCCTTTGTCGGCAAGGGTCCACATGTACTCGTGTCTGCGGACGTGAGTATCCTTCCGCGGTCAGCGTTTGTCCGCGGAAATGCAACGGGTGAGGCTTTAGAGATACTCACGTGCGTCTTTGACATATCCGGAGAGTGACCCCTGTCGGGCTTAGTGGTCCGGCTATTTGTTGTACTGGGCCTGGGCCCATATGCGTATATTATAAACTAAGCCCAATGAGCTTGGTGTCCATATTATACGTCATCAAGTCCCCCAGTCTAGTTCGCTTATTATACGCGGTAACAATTATAGCGTGCGGTGAGCGTTACTAGACTAGAGTTCCGTTTACACTTCTTCATTGCTAGGAGGTATTAAAAAATATGATATATGAAGTGGTGTGGAAGTTCTAGAATTTATAGCACAAAGGGACGACCAAAAGAGCAAGAGATACAAGTTGAGCGGCGATAATTCGTTCAACACGAGGGACTCAGGAGATGGTTGTTTTAATTAAAATATCACGGTTGGGGACGAGGAAGATGAAGTACATGAAGTTCGTCCAAGTCGTCCCATGGACATGGACCAAGCAAAAAGGAACGAGAAATCGGCAACGTCGTCGACATCTTCAGCAACTGGCGTTGATGTGGAAGCGTTGGCCAATTTGATGGTCAATGAGTATGC
>BQNB010045897.1:0-32241 GCA_026074375.1 Tanacetum coccineum | reverse complement strand
TCCTAACGTGGTCCTCCAAACGTCAGGACACGTTGTCTCGTTCTAGTGCTGGGGCTGAATACCGCGGGGTTGCGAATGCTGTAGCTGAGACATCTTGGATTCGCAACCTCCTTCGTGAGCTTCATACCCCATTTTTCACATCAACCTTGGTCTACTGTGATAATGTCAGTGCTGGGCAATCACGGAATGTGAATCATAACTATCGTGAGGGATTGGAACCGGTTCATTAATAACCTTTTTTCCATGCAATGTGTTGGCTTCCCCTTTCACGAATATACATCAATGGTTAATACGGATCCTCACATCGGATTCTTTAAATCCAATCGCATGCACCGCCATCAACCAACGACTTGGTCATAACATCTTCTCTAATTTCCTGGGGATTCTTTTTAAGCATGGGAGCAATAACATGAATAAAGTCTCATAGATCCTCCACCATATCAAACTCTTTGTCTATATCTAAATGTGCAAAAACTGAGAACACAACCATATATCTTTATTGTCACCATAATATATTTGCAAAATATTAAGATCAAGTAATTAAAGACAAGATAAAAAAACAAACCTGCTTGTGCAGAAATTAATGTAATTTTTCCAAGCATTCTGCCAACCGATGCAAAATCATAAAAAAATCACATTATTAATTAGATATATAAGATTAACATTAACTATCAAGATAAAACAAATATTACATGTTACAGGTCTATAATGATACATAATGTATAAGACTTTGCTAAATTATTAAGGAGTACCGTATCAAACCTTGTATAAGACTTTGCTGCATTGCTGACACCTCCTCATACTTGACACCCCCGGGCCACAACAACTTAACCAACTCGGTTGGAAGATCATCTAATAAAAAACAAAAACGCTATATTGTTACCATGAAGGATTAAAGAGATCAACAGGTTCAATAACAAAGGCAAAAAAAACAAACCTGCTTTTGCAACCAATGATCTCGCACCTGAAAAAAAATGAATTAATATATTTAGACGACATATCAAATAACATTAAAACTTTTGTATGCTCTAACTATGATTTTTTTGACAAACTAACCTTTCAAATAATCACCGAGTGTTGTAACAAAAATTTGATGGGATGAGGGATCAAAATCGTTTTTCTTGTCTGCATATATATATATATATATATATATATATATATACATATCTCAAATATAACACATATATATATATATACAAATACATAAATATACATATATATATATATTATATAATATATATATATATATATATAGCATATATATATATACTATATATAATAAATACATATATATATATATATATATGTATATATATATATATATATACATATAAAAAATAAATATATATACAAAGACCATATAAATACATATACATATATTATAATACAATAATATATATATATATACATATATATAATATATATATATATATATGTATGTGTATATATATATATATATATATATATGGGGAAGGTTAAAATAAAAAGATAAATATTCGTGAGAAGGATACACTAGGCATAATTTTTTAAAAAGTTCTCGAAAAATTCCGAAAAAAATCCACTAGATCGGGTATGTTGGTGCATAAAACTTTGGTAAAGAAAGCTTTTCTAATTTTGAGTTTATTTTCGTTTTTTTAATGCACAAAAAACGAATTTTTGATGCACAAAAAAAATTGGTGCATCAAAATTTCATTAAATTGTTTTTTTGTGCCTCAAAAATTCGTTTTTGTACCCAACTTCTTTTGAACTTTTGTATCAAAATTTTATTGTGCATCAACCTATAACAAGTTAAAAATTTTGTGCATCAAAAATTTTTTTTGCATCAAAATTTCGTTTTTTGTTCATTAAAAAAAGGTATAAAAATTCAAAATTAGAAAAACTTCCTTCACAACTTTTTTATGCACCAACATACCCGATCTTATTGACTTTTTTCAGAATTTTTTGACAACTTTAAAAAAATACATGTTTAGTGTATCCTTCTCACGAATATTTGTCTTTTTATTTGATCTTTACCCACATATCTATAATTTATAATATTATATATATGTATATATATATATATATATATATATATATATATATATATATATATATATATATATATAAAGTCAGTAATTATGAGTTTGTAGTTAGCCAAAAGAAATACAAAACACTATCCAAATCAAGTTGAGTTTACTTACCACTAGAACCTTGGTATTTCAACGGACGAGATCTCTCAAGCATGTGCATTTGAATCGAAGAGCGTTCTCGAAATCCATGTGTTTCGCCCGGATAGCTTCCTTCATTCTAAGGTTTTTCCTTTTTAGAGCGTTCTCGAAATTCATGTGTTTCGCCCATATAGCTTCCTTCATTCTAAGGTTTTTTCTTTCTAGAGCGTTCTTGAAATCCATGTGTTTCGCCCGGATAGCTTCCTTCATTCTAAGGTTTTTCCTTTCTAATGCGTTTTCGAGAACGCAGTATAAAGGAAAAACCTTGGAATGAAGGAAGCTATCCGGGCGAAACACATGGATTTCGAGAATGCTCTAAAAAGGAAAAACCTTAGAATGAAGCAAGCTATCCAGACGAAAGACATGGATTTTGAGAACGCTCTAGAAAGGAAAAACCTTAAATTGAAGGAAGCGATCTGGGCGAAACACATGGATTTTGAGAACACTCTTCGGTTCAAGCGCCAAATGTTTGAGAGATCTCGTCCGTTGATGTACCAAGTTTCTAGTGGTAAGTAAACTTAACTTGATTTGGATAATGTATTGTGTATTTCTTTTGACCAACTACAAACTCATGATTAGTAACTTTATATATTTATTTGCAGACAAGAGACAAGAAAAACGATTTTGATCCCCCATCCCGTCAAATTTTTGTTACAATATTCGGCGATTATTTGAAAGGTTAGCTTCTCAAAAGAATTTCATAGTTATAGCATACGAATGTTTAAATCTTATTTGATATGTCGTCTAAATATGCTAATCTATATTTTTTTCAGGTGCGAGATCATTGGTTGCAAAAGCGGGTTTGTTTTTTTGCCTTTGTTATTGGAGTCGTTGATTTATATAATCCTTCATGGTAACGATATATATTTTTTGTTTTTTATTAGATGATTTTCCAACCAAGTTGGTTAAGTTGTTGTGGACCGGGGGTGCCAAGCATGTGGAGATGTCAGCAATGCAGCAAAGTCTTATACAAGGTTTGATAAAATACTCTTTAATAATGTAGCAAAGTCTTATACATTATGTATCATTATAGACCTTTAATATTTGTTTTATCTTGATAGTTAATGTTTATCTTATATATCTAATTAATAATGTGATTTTACTTTTGTGGGTTTGCATCTGGCAGAATGCTTGGAAAAATTACATTTATTTCTGCACAAGCAGGTTTGTTTTCTATTGTCTTTGATTACTTGATCTTAATATTTTGCTAATGTGTCAAGTATGAGGAGGATGTTAGCAGCAAAGTCTTATACAAGGTTTGATACAGTACTCCTTAATAATGTAGTAAAGTCTTATACGCTCCCACGCTTAAAGAGTTTGATATGCTTGTATGACTTTATTGATCTATGGGATTATTTTTAAGCATGGGAGCAATAACATGAATAGAGTCCCATAGATCCTCCTAGATGTGCAAAAACTGAGAATACAATAATATATCTTTATTGTTACCATAATATATTAGCAAAATATTAAGATCAAGTAAACAAAGACAAGATTGACAACAAACTTGCTTGTGCAGAAATTAATGTAATTCTAACCATAAAGAAAAAAATCACATTATTTATTAGATATATAAGATAAACATTAAGTATCAAGATAAAACAAATAATAAAATGTAAAGGTCTATAATGATAGATAGAGTTAAGATCAACATAGACCCATTATTTGTCATAGATCCAATGAACCAATCCTAGCCACTCATTTTTTCATCAAAAATAAAAAAACTCATTTTCCACCTCTTTTTTAAAAATAAAATATCTTACAAACGGTAAATCGTCACACGACAAAAAATACACCATCGCGACGAGTATTTTTTTATCTTTCCCATTAGACTGGGACACGATATACTTTCGAGGAACTTTTTTTCGATTTTTTTTTTCAGGCACGAATTGCGAAAATCATATATGATTCGTATAACGAATCATATATGATTCGTATAACGAATCATATATGATTTCATGAAATCATATATGATTTGTGATTCTAACGAACTTTTTTTCAATTTTGTTTCAGTCACGATTGCGAAAATCTATATAGATTCGTGGGACGAATCATATAATGATTCGTATAACTAATCATATATGAATTTCATAAAATCATATAAGATTTCCATAAACAGATATGATTTATCATAAAATCGTATATGACTTCATAACATCATAAAAAAAAAGTTCGTCCAAAAGAACATAAGTGTCGCCCTCTCTATAAAAGATAATTTAATTCTCGTCGCGATGAATAGTTTTTGATATGCGTAACGAATAACGGTGGTGTGAGATATTTAATTTTAAAAAGGAGATGAACAAGTGAGTTTTGTTTTTTTATAAAAAAATGAGTGCTATGATGTTCATTGGGTTCCTATGACAAATTGGAGTCATATTGAACTTTTGGCATATAGATAATGTATGAGAATTTGCTACATTGTTAAGGAGTACTCTATCAAACCATGTATAAGACTTTGCTGCATTGGTGACATTTCCTCATACTTGACACCCCTGGGCCACAACTTAACTAACTTGGTTGGAAGATCATCTAATACAAAACAAAAGCGCTATATCGTTACCATGAAGGATTAAAGATATCAACGGGTCCAATAACAAAGGAAAAAACTGCTTTTGCAACCAATGATCTCGCACTTGAAAAAAAAACATATGGATTAGTATATTTAGACGACATATCAAATAACCTTAAAACTTTCGTATGCTCTAACTATGATTTTTTTTTTGACAAACTAACATTTCAAATAATCACCGAGTGTTGTAACAAAAATTCGACGGGATGGGGGATCAAAATTGTTTTTCTTGTCTGCAAATAAATATATAAAGTTAGTAATCATGAGTTTGTAGTTAACAAAAAAAAATACAAAATACACTATCCAAATCAAGTTGAGTTTACTTACCACTAGAACCTTGGTATATCAACGGAAGAGATCTCTCAATCATTTGGCGTTTGAATCGAAGAGCGTTCTCGAAATCCATGTGTTTCGCCCAGATAGCTTCCTTCATTCTAAGGTTTTTCCTTTCTAGAGCGTTCTCGAAAATCCATGTGTTTCGCAATGGATTTCTTCCTTCATTATACGTTTTCTTCTAGGCGTCTTCGAAGTCTGTGTTTTTTCCCGGATAGCTCCCTCATTCCAAGGTTGTTCCTTTCTACTGTGATTTCGAGATCATTGTTAATATTTTTCACTTTTATCTTAGAGACAATGTTTGGTTCATAGGTATCTTCGAGTAAGAACGAATTAGATAGGTTAGTTCGTATAAGATTTCGAGGAAATTTTCCTTGTAAATTTATGTAGCTGCCAATTTGTTTCTGAAAACACTCAAACAAGAATGAAGAGTAACCAAATAGGGCTAGCACAGTTTGGCCACCAGGTGTCCTTGGAGGTTGTTACCACATGCTAGAGGTCCTTAAAAAAAGTTTCGAGTCTCTCCGTGAGGGTTTCCTTCAAGGTGGATTCTGTGGGTTTCTGCCCTATAGTTGCGTCGATTCGAGGCTGGCAGGGACTACCTTCTGGGTATGTACCGTGGAATCGAATCACTAATTATTATTCGAGGCTGGCAGAGACTACCCTCTGGGTAAGTACTGTGGAATTGAATAACTAACTTAGTAACTGTATTAACTCGCCGTTAAAAAAAACAAGAATGAAGAATATGAGAATAAACTACATTCTTCTATTTATATATTAAAACAAAGCTTTTTTACAAGCCTTTAAGCACGATGCATTTAATGAATCCTATGTGTCGCGCTCTCATTAAGTCTCGTATTTGGAAAGTACCACATTCACTGCATACACGTTCAACCAAAACTTCTAGGACACTCTTTTGCATAAAGATGGAAATGCTTTGAAACAGCTATGGTCGACTTCATGATTGCATCTTATTTTTAGCAATTGTTTACAACTTTTCAGCCAACGAAACATCCTAATCCAAATCATGATTTAACTTACAATTCAAAATCAAAACTTCCTTTGATACGCTTCCAATTCAAAAAACATCGTTAAGCTCAATCTTAAAAAATCTAATTTCTCTACATAAACCAATCTTCAAAAACCACATACACAAATCCTTCGATACAATGAGCCAATCATATGACTAAAACGTATTCAATCGTCCAACTTCTCTTGATTTTAAAGTGATTTTGAATGCACACCATGTGTTGATGAAATGTGGTGTGAAGCCTATCATCATCGAAGTGTTGGGTATGTGTTAATACATCATCTTTCACAAATTAATCACTTTTAATGCTTTTTTCTCGTCAGACTAATTGGGTATAGAGTTCAACAATTATTGTTTCAATTGATTTTAGCAATTCAAATTTTCATTTAATTGATGTTCTATATTGTGTAGATTGATGTTAACAAGGTGTTGCATCTCAAGAAGCAGATCAGCAATCACATGGAAGGTAAACAAATGTACATTAACGGGACCATTAACAGTAAGCATCGTCATTTTGGATCTTTTGTATTTTTGTGCTTGGTTTGTTAGTTTTTAGTTTCTGTAAATGTTTCTAATTATAGGGAAGACCAAACGTTGCATGGTTCAAAAGACGAGCAAATCCAGGCTGATGGCCCTCAATAAATATAGCATACATTATTAAAGGTGCCTATACATTTGAATTCTCATTCTGTGTCCTTTCTTATTCGGTCTTAAAATTGTTGTGTGTCTCTTTGCAGTTATGACGATACATCAAGGATCTCTGTATTATGTTGGTCAATTTGATTAAAATACAAATGATTTGTAAGTTTGTTTACAATTTGATTTCTTTAATAATAGGTAAAACTAGACATCGCTTTTAGATGGTTGCATTTAGTTGTTTGGAATGTGTTTTTAAGACAAATTCTTATATTGCACATGTTAATGATAAGATGCTACTAATTATACAGGCTTTCATTCGATTGAAAGGACTGGTTTACGTCATATGATGAGGTTTGCGAAATTTTGATGCTATGGGTTCTCATGAGAACCTGCTAATGGAATTAATGCATATGTTATGTGTGGGTTTTGAAGTCTTAAACGATTGCATCGTTGATTGCATCCTTTTCATGGAAACGACAATTGCATTGGTGACCAATTTGTGCTAGAGGTAATATTAGCACTTCTTCACATTTTAGTCAACTAACTTTTACATATATATGTTATCAATTTTGACCCATGAGAAATGGACCAGCTTGGATAAGGTTATTAAGTGTCGAAACAGGTAAATGAACAAGCATTTAAAAGAGAATTTCTTTAAAATTTGCTTAATGCATAAAACATAATGAGTCTCTTGAAACTTATAATCTACAAAACAAAGTTATTATTTGAGCAAAAACTATTTTAGGTAACTCTTTTCTTACCGAACCATTTGGCGGCCCATCCATTATGAATATAGAATATTTTCTTGATTGTTAAAAATTTAGTTTGTGCTTTAGAAATGAGATGTTCTTTTTTGGAGTTTTCTTATGAGTCTCTTCATTGTTTATATGTTGCATAGGACCTCCATCTCAACTCATGAAAGATTTAAAGTTTGTCCCCTTATTTATGGTGATTCAACATGTCCTCCAATTGTCTCACAGTAAGTTTTAGTTAGTTTTTAATCAATTATTTGCCTAAGCTATAATCTGATTCATCGATGGTTGAGTTTTTACTAATTTAATAATTTTTTAGTATATATATAGTCTTATTGCTATTGATTTATGATAAAAAAAACACTGAAGTTCTCTTAGTTGTAATTTTATGGATTATGATTAAGGTATGTTTGTAGTTTAGATGGTTATCTAGGATTGTTCAACTACTGAACGATAAGTACTACTAAAGACCTATAGCGAATCTGAATCTTATAACAAATATGGTATGAAACCAGTGGTGAGCGTTCATGTGGTGTCGCAAATTTGAATGGGTTACATGAGAGTCCAAAACGTTAGTCCTATTAGCTTATACAACAATCCCTTTTCACATGCGTTACATGGCAAGGTCGGATGAGTTAAATGATGAGTCAAACGGGTAATTTGAACAAGAGTTAAAAACTGGCATGGTCAAGATGTACAAGAAAAATTACCACTCCTTTTAGAGTATTCTCATGTTAGTTTATATAGATGTTACATCTATTATATTATAATTTTAGGTTCTCTAATTTAATTGTCATTAGTGTTGATACAATGTACAAGTTGCGCAGCGTGTTGTGCAGCAAGGTGATGCGTACTCCCATTAATTAATTGTTTGCCTATTAAAACTCATTTAACATAATCCGGCTGTTTAGTTGCCCTCATAAGCCATATCCGTCTGTTTAGTTGCCCTCATAAGCCATACGCCCTGGAGTTAGATCTGACATGTTGGTTAGTGATTTTTTATTTCGAATATGTGACAGGTGTTAATGGCTTAAGTAAAAATGTTAACGCAACACATGTACTTATCTATGCCTTATTCTACAGATAAATGATGCAGCCGGATCAGATTATTCCGTAGACTGTGCTCAAATTGTGATCAACATCAATTATATTGGCATAAAAAATAAGATTAAGGCTGCGCTCCCATTAATGAGATCTTCCGTTGAAGGTGCTCGGATTGTTTTAGTGAGTTCACGGCTAGCATTCGAGTAGTGCCAATCCTCATGGTAACAATGTTCTGTTCTTTTGTAATACATTTTGGACGTTTATTGTTTTGACTGAAATTGATGCTCTTTTTCTTAAATGCAGTGAATGTAGGCGTGGAACATGTTGTTCAGTGTGCTCATGGACAGGGGTGTTCTGACGGCACTTTTTCCCGGCCTGATAAAAACATTGAGCGTTAGTACCTACTGGTGTTTTCAAAGGAATTACAGACGAAGATGCTGCCAAGGTCGTATATGGTGTTGCTCCTAAAGTGACTGGCCAAAATGCTTCAATAAACAACTGAAGAAGTGCTATAACTTTTTCTGTGAATCTGATTGCACACAATTAGAGGTAAGTATTAGTTTTTAAACAGAATTCGTTTCTTAGTTTAGTAATTTATGTATCTCAATGTCTCGGTTGTAATTTTCATTATGGTGAAAGGCCTCATGGACAACATTCGGTCAATTTTGTAGTATATAAAACTTAAACAAACACCCCCTTCTATACAAAATTTAACCGTTGAACAACAGACAACAAAAACATGCTATCTACCGTCAGTTAACATATTGTGCTATAAAAATGAAAAGTAAATTGAAAATGATGATCACCCATAGTCTCATATGCCGTCAGTGGTTTCGTTGCGTTATTGGGTCAACCTGTGTCGTTCTCTAATTATCATGTGAACCACTGATGTCTGCATTCTCTAATTGGGATTACTGTATTTAATTGTGGGTGTGGACTATTTCGGCATCATATGAAGCTGAATCTCTATGGCTTAGGTGTATTAAAGCGAGTTATGTTTTTTAGTCTTTCTGAACCCTGATGTTCTGTTTTAGCGTCTGCAAAAATCAATGGGGATCAATAGATCAGTTAGGAGTTAGGACTTAAACAAAATGGTCATGGAACAAAACTTTAGCTTTTAAAGTCAACACACTTTGGGAGTATAGTACCTATTTCTAATAAAAGAGGGCCAACTTTTTATAATGAGATTTTTTTTACGTGTTTTAAGCAGAAACATAATCGAGACAACTTTCCGTGATGTCTTATAAATTATGATCATATAAATATCGACATTTATGTGAACCTTGACAGTTTGCTAGCATATTTTTGTTGTTTTTATAATGCAGAAACTGATATAGTTCCAATATATTCAGGAGAAACAAGCCTCGGCATGTTATTTCTTTGGCTTATTTGATATAAAGGTTGTAGTAGATCATCATAATGTCATTGGAGGAGGAGAACCTGAAGTCGTTGCGGGTGATGGAGAAGGCGGTATGAGTTGGCAAAATGCAAGACAAAAAGCCGAGGTATTGTCACATCCTTTGTACGAGCAGTTGCTAGCAACTCATGTAGCGTGTTTGCGAATTGCTACACCTGTGGATCAGCTGCCTAGAATAGATGCACAGCCTGCACAGTCTCAGCAGGTGGTTTCAAAGTATTCGAGTCTTGGTGATCTTGATCATGATCATGATCATGACGATAAGGAGCTTGATCAATTTATGGTAAGATTTTTGTTTATTGTGATGATATATGCCATATTTATTTTTAATTCCACTAAACTGCCGGTATATCATACATAATTCACTAAGATTTGTAGTTTACATGACTACTTATCAGTCTGACTACGTCGTTTATCACTAAAAAAATACTTTGAAATGGGAATGCAAAATGCAAATGTGGACCGTAAAGCTTGATCTGTAATATTGCAGCATTTTATACTCATCTGAAATCAACTTAAACATAGGTAAGTGAGTCAAATGCTGGAAATTTTAGGATGATTAGGTAAATTTGTGTAACCGTTTATTAGTTGCTCTGTTTTTAATACTATTTCAGATAGGAAAAATAGTCTTACTAATCAAGTTTAAGCAGTTTATAAGTACTTACTTTTAAGCGTAACCAGAAAATCTAAGTAACCCCAAACACTCCTAATACATTTATAATGGGTTCATTTTTTAATTTGACGATGAAAATGATGGCATTACTGATTGGATTTGGCTATTTAAAAATGCTTCATTTCAATTGTGCCTTAGCTTCTGGATTTTGTAGTTGGATGAACTCTAATTTTCCTCTCTTCCATTTTTGACAGCTTTTATTGCTTTGGAGAGCAACCAAACACACCAAGTTTGTTGATTTTCTGGACACAAAGGTAAGGACTATCTATCCAAGAAACAAACCTTTCCTACAGATAAGATGATGAGAACAGGATTGATGCAACTTTTTATGTTAACACTAAAAAATGATATGAGCAACAAGGGGGTGTTTGGGATTAACTATTGCCGAAACTGGTCGGGTTGAATCGTAACATTTTTGTCCAATTTCTTTTAGTTTTCTGATCATCATGTTGTGTGCTGAACATGAATAAAAAAAAAACATATTTTGTTACAAAGAATAAATCAAGTTTGTATTTGTACAAAAGTCTAACTTATTCCCCCACCCCCTTAGTAGACGTAAATAAAGTAAATAACAAGTGAACAAATCTGGTATGCATGACCTGATGACACAGATGCTCACATTACACATCTCACTTTTCAGACTTCACCTGACCTGATGACACGGATGCTCACATTACACATCTCACTTTTCAGACTTCACCTTAAAACAGGATCAAGGTGCATTAGATGTTGGGGGAAAATGGCGTAATGGATGTTGTTGGAAATTCAGTTGAGTGCTCTGAAAATTTTGATATTATATACTTTGGTTAATTTCTTTGCAACCGTTAAATAATATCCAATTCGTGATCGGTTTTCATTGCTATTGACAGAGTATAGAGTATACAGAAGCCTGACGATCTTACCAATCAGGACAGTGCACTTGACTTATCTTCTGGGATATTGCACCTTTCTGGTGATTCTTTGTTACCTAAGTCTGTCTATCAGTAAACAAGTTGACATGAAATTCATTCTAGTTGTGGGCGGTGGAAATGTAAACTCTTTCCATCTTAAGATTCATTTGCACTTTTATTTTATAGAAACTAAACTAAATCAGTTTTGCTGGTGATACTTTAGGTTCACTTTTGTATTCATGATGTGTTTACTATCTTATATATGGATGTCACCGAATGACCTAATAGGGGTAGAGGTTCCCATTACCATGTAACAGTAGATACATCTTGGTGATTCACACGTCTTGCTAAAAAGTCCAGTTAAAGTCATCTTGCATGGTTTACATTAGATTGACCATGTGTAACACTCTAAATTTCTAAAATAAGGAATAAAAGGGTTTATCCAAATGCTTAAAACTGATTATCTGCTTAAAAACGGGGAGGAGCACTTTTATAAGCAATCCACAACACCCTCTTATCTGCATAAATAACGCTTATGCGTGTACTTATTCTGATGATGGCATGCAACATGTGTGTGATAAGTCTAAACTTGCGAGACTGTATTTTTCTATGTTTAGTTAGTGTTCATGCTTGAGGGTGTTCGAGTGTTTGGCAAAATAAATGCTATAATACGATAATGCAGAAGCACATCTAAACCGTTCTGTTGATGCTAGATATTTGATTTTATTCATATCACATAATTTTTTTTTTCAAAAAGCAAGTCTTCTGGGATTAAAAAGCTTTACTTTCTTTTTTTACCAATGATTGTGAATCGTACTTATATCTGGTCCTGTTGTTGTGCAGGCACATCCGAACCTCAACAAGACAAAAAGGAAGCTTATATGTCTTATACTTGACTGAAAGAAGCTCTCTGTGGAAGTGTGTATATCAGCAGCACCAGACTGCAATGGCGTTACGAATTTGTAACAAAGACAGTTTTACGACATATACGAAATATATACTTCAGTACTTTCGTAAGCAAACACCCTCGTTAATGAACAAAGTCTGGTCTTCAAACACACATCACAAATTAACTTTCTAGAATCACTTCTCAAAAGAAATAATCATATCAAATACTAAAATACTTGGGTATTTATGCTGTCATTAAAAAATAGTCAAACATAGTCAATAATACAAATACACACATATTGTATTTTGCATCTTCTGATGAAAGTAAGCTTTAACTAGTGAACACCTAATTTCTTAAAAAAACTCTTCACTATAAATATGGAAAATGCACATCACAATTAATTCTGTCAACTTATTCAACAAGTTTTAAATCTATTTTAAAAATAGATTCACATAATTAAATATATTCCTTTCTAGATTTACAGAAAATTCTAGAAAGAACCCCGAATCACACCTTCCAACTTCACATTTTGGGCCAGGATACTTCCATTTTCCAGAATTTGTATTTCACATGTCTCCCTTTGAGACACAATATCTCATTCATATTAACTCTATTTTGGACATACTTTAGCTCGTTGCGAAGCTCTCTTCAAGGAGAACGCAAAGCTACGAGCTAACATAAATATGCATTTTCTTTGCAGAACCATTTTTTTGTACAGAACCTACAGAACCAGCATTTTTACTCTTAATAATGCATGATGTACATCATGTCAATGCAACATGTCTTTTTTGTAAAAATCCACTACTTACTTTAAAACAAGAAAATAAATTAAGGGCATTATTTTACTTCTAAAGAATTTAAAAACCGTCCCTATTATAAAGGGATATTATCACAAAATCTCATTCTTCTCTTCCATTTTCATAACCCTCTCTCCCCAACCTATCAAACCTAACCCGAATCAGATCTCGTTTTTTTTTGTTTCTTGGTACACGAGTTAAAAAAACAAGAATAGAAGTTTAGAAATCTATGTTTAATGGAGTGGGTTTCTAATTATCGAATTGACCATTTTTTTTGATCGACCAAAAATCAATCCAGATCTACAAAGCTTGTAAGTGGTTTTAATTCGATTTTTTTGTTTGTGTATATGACAATCGATTTTGATTTGTGGTCGTTTTTTCTTAAATATATATAGAACGAATTTTTTTATGTTAGTTCGATCTGAATAAATATGGTTGCTGGAAACGTATGATGATAAAATATGTTCATTATTTTTGTGTTTGATTATAAGTTTATTGGTGTTTTTGGTGGTTGTGTGATGTGGGCGTGGTGGTGAGACCATAAGAAAGCAGACCTTCAATGTAAACTTGCATATTCGTCTTTTGAAAAACTTTAGCAATAACTACTACCTCCGTCCCACATTAAGTGTCCACTTGACTTTTTCAAAGTCTTTTTTCTTCAACTTTGACCTTAATGATTTCTTCTTATGTTATATGATACTTGATGCAAGATATATGAATGGATAGAGTTTTGAATATATTTTTCGTTGGTAGAATTTTCGTTCAATATTATATAACACAAACAAAAATATTTATGGTCAAAGTTGAGAAAAAAAGACTTAAAAGATTCCATTGTGGACACTTAATATGGGACGGAGGGAGTAAGATTTTTGTTCAAGAAAGATGAAATATAAAACAAGTAAAATATCACTCATTTTTATGAAACTTAAATAAAGATGAAATATAATTTAATATCTTCATTAGCCTGCTCTTGTATACGGTTCTGAGAAGATGTGCGATTTGTTTTTCAGAGAGATTGTGGTGCAGTTCAACGGTGACGTGTCAGATGGAATGAATTGGAAGTTCATCCCTACTCAAAGAGAGGTAACTTGCTTTTTCATTACTTTTCTCAAGTTGGAGAGAAAGAACATTTTCATCTCTTAAATAAAACCTCTAAAAGACAAAACTATTTGGTTTCTCTCCACTTCCTTCTAAATCATTGCCTTAGAGAACACAGCGTGAAAAAGTGTTCCATTTGTTTCAAAACAGAGGGATATGATACATTGTTGTGGGCAAGTGTTTGTTTATTAAACGAAGCGATCATAAGGACTCTGAGTTGTTGTGAATCTCTTGTATGCTTAAAATGATGCCGTTTTGATTCTTTTAGCTTGTATATGTAGGTGAGAGTAAAGCCAGGAGAAAGTGCTCTTGCTTTTTACACTGCTGAAAATTGTAGTTCAACTCCTATAACCGACATGTCTACGTATAATGTTAATCCCATGAAGGTAACACTTTTCATGTTTTACATACTGATGGGTTATGTTTCCTGATTTCTTGAGTCACATTAGAGGATCAGGGTTACTGTACGCATTTTTCATAAGTTGCTTCCACTTGACTTTTACATAGAAAGTTGTCTTTTTGCTCTTTCAGCATGTATAAGTAAGACATGTTTAATCATCATAAGGACGTTAAATTTTGACTTGTCTTTGCAACTCTAGAACCTATAAGATTGAACAAAATCTCCTTGAAGGTGATGTAGACGGTTGTCACTTTTTATAAGATGACTAGGTGCTTGAAATTTGATAATCTAGTATGCTAACATTATTTTTGTCGTTGGGTGAAAAAGCTCAATCTGAAACTTGACATGCATATTTTGTATTCGTTTAATATTCTTCCATTGAATGAGAGAATTATACTGACGGCATATTATAGACTTGCACAAATTGCTCTTTTTATATATTTAGGGTATTACTTTTTGAAGCTTTTGTTGCACTTATACATTTGTTTGTTGTAGCATAGTTTGGAAGAATTTCTTTTATATGAGTTTTAGATTGGGTGTCAAGTTAATTGTCTCAGACTTTTTGGCACAAAAATATGAAGCAGTCGTCACTGGAAACCTTGACTTATCTGTAATGTGTTTGGTGAAGATGTATTTTACGTTGTGCATATATGTTTGCTATAATTTGTGCATATATGTTTTACGTTGTACATATGTGTTTTACGTTGTGCATATATGTTTGCTATAATTTGTATGTGTTTTACGATGTGCATACCTGTTTTATTTCAGGTATTGAGAAGACACAGGTGTTGATTATGACAAAGATGTAAAGACACAAATGTAGAATGAGATACACGTGACGAAAGCGAATACATCTACATACAATAATCATGAGTCTTTAATGAGAAGAAATACATGTACATGTACGAAAACCGCCAAATTTAATTGTATTAGTTTTTATTAGTGCACACATGTATAATCAATAAATTGTATTATTTTTTTAGACATGTGTATTTAAATTGTATTTCGTATGATTTTTGATTTAAGCATAATATTTATGTTCTTGGTTCTAAGTTTTGCATTTTAAGAAATTGTAAGCCATATACATATGTGTCATTATTTTCTTTAGCAAAGCACATTAGAAGTTTTGATAATTATACACTAGAAACACATTTAAATCTAAATTTCTTTAAAAAAACATATATGCACTTGATTTGTATGAAAACATGTATGTTGACAAAAACAAATTAAACACAAAAAATATTATTTTTTGAATTTTGAAAATTTAAGGGGCAATAAAAATGTTTTTATTGAATACAAAATTCAAAAAGAAACCTAAATTGTGTTTTACCATTATACCCTTTAGAATTAAAATAAAAAAACTTAATAATACTAAATTCTTATTGGTCTTATTGTGGTTCTGTAGGTTCTGTACAAAAAAATGGTTCTGCAAAGAACGGTCCCCTATATAAAACATACATATATTAAATAATGTCCAAAGTTTGCAAAAAACATTTTGCCAAACTATTTTTCCAACAATCCCCCACATGAATGGAGATCAGTCGAAAACACATGAAATTTTTGTCGAAATTTCTGCGGTTGAGTCTTGCATAAGACAAGTGTTCCATTGTGAGTTGTACCTAGCACAATGCGGATAAAGAAGCTGAAACCCTAGCTAGTGAGATATCCACATGAAACAAATACTAGTATAAAGTGAAAGTTGAATAAAAAAAATGAGTTTCATTTATAAATGATATAAAATGAAAGATTATTAAAATAGTATAAAATGAAAGATTAGTACACTTGCACCACTTGTTACCACGCTGCGTAACATTACAATCAAATTGATAGTAGTATTGGTCTTTTTTTTAACAATAACTTTTTCACATTTTAAAACACTTATCTCATAATATATCTCACAAATGTTTCTGACGAGGCTTTGACAGACATGCAACCTCTAAGTTCATAGACAATTTATGCCACTAGACCAAAGACTTTGTATTTCGGTATGTAGTATTAGTCTTACAAATAAACGGACAATCAGTTCTTCCCGTATTGATATATGGTCTATATGAACTTGTATGATAATTAATATTCATAAATTATCGTCCCCTCCCTTATTGGTATGGACTTGTTTGATAATTATTATTGATAAATTATCTAAGAATGTCGTATCTTTAAACTACAACTAGTTGGAAATATGTATTTTAGAGTTATGGGTGTGATCGAGATCGGTTAAAAGTAAATCGGAACGAACCAAAATCGAATTGAACAGAAATAAAATTGTAATGTGTTTTCCAAACAAGGATGAAGTGAAAAAATAAAGGTAAATACACCGCAAGGGTAATTAATAACTTAAACTACATTTAGTTGTCGTGGATTTGTCAAATTGGGCCGTGAGTTTATCAGCTCCCATTTGTAAAAGATTATTTACTGTTTACCCTTTGTGTGTGCAACAACAGCGTTTGCTTTTTTCACGCACAACGGTTATTTGTGAATTGGTCGCTGTTGAGTCAAAGTGATATTTCGTATCTAAACTAAAAGTATCGTGGTGAGACTAACGTTGTTGTGAAACTTGCTGGTTGGTTGCGGAATTTGTTTTGTGAGATAGAGGTGTTGATTGGTTCGGTTATCGGGTTGTTCGGTTAAATTTTTTTTGGTCAACTCGAAAACCGAACCGAACCGAACTAGAGTTCAACCGAACCAAAAACCGAAATTATTTTTGGGGTCAACTCGAAAACTAAACCGAACCGAAAACCGAAATTAAAAAAATAATAATTATATAGATATTTAGGAAAAAAAATTATTTATAAAAAGTGTTTTTTTAATTAGTATAAAATTTTAATGGTATTTTTGTATACATGAATATATAAAAAAATATATAAATTTATAAAAATTCGGTTTTCGGTTCTGATTGCCAAACCCATATCCAACCCGAAAACCAAATTTATAGTTCGGTTCGGTTCGGTTTTAGCAAATTCGGTTCGGTTTCGGTTTTCGGTTTATTCGGTTATTTCAGTTTTTCTGCTCACCCCTAGTGTGAGATGCACACTACTTTGTCTCCAACTACCTTTGTGTATTGTGATAATGTTAATGCCCTATACTTGTCTTTTAAAACGGTTCAACATCAACGCACGACATACATCGAGATTAATATTCATTTTATTCGTGATTTGGTTGCTGCTCGTCAGGTTCGGGTTCTTCATGTATCTTCTCACTAGTGTGACATTTTCACAAAAAGGCTTCCTACTGCGCGATTTGAAGAGTTTAGATCCAGTTTAAGTATTAGTTCTACTCTCACTTCAATTGTGGGGGCTGTTAGCAGGTTTTGTTATGTTTAAGCCCATTGTATTGTTATTTGGATGTCTATATCATGTTTATACTTATTTATACTTGTTGGTATTTCAAATAACGTAACAAATAACGAATTCAACAAACAAAGCGAAACCTTTATTTATTCAATTTATCAAACCAATCTAATTTTCTTATACAAGAATATTTTAAAAACGCGCAATATATACCTTTAAACTGTAGTCGAAGATGTAACGTTGTTTAGGCGACACAAAAAGATTCGACCTTATTTGGGTGTGTTGTATGTGGTCTAACCTCTATTTTCATGACTATTGTCAAACTTTTCCTTGATCACTTGAAAGTGTATAGGCAACGACGTTTGAATGTGTTTTAATATCATGTTAGATGATAAAACCGCATACGAATAAATGCACGATCCGTGTGTTATATAGATTATAAATGTAAACTTTAGCAGACCTAAAACCAGAAGCGAGCTTAACTCAACTAACATACGATGCTTGGCCGTTATCAAGTTGATTTTGGTGATCTAAAATAGGTTATATTGTGTGAAAATTAAGAAATACCGAGATGCTACGTGTAACATAGGTTACCTTCTACAATATGTACTCTTATACACTTTCGGCCATAATAATATATCGTGCGTAGTCACTACTACAGAAAAGAGGCATTTGATACATGTTTTAAGGTCTTTTGGTATGGTTTCGAACTGTACTAGATAATATCGTCTCAAAAAATGATACTTTCTTTTGACATGGTTCTAAACCGTACTAAAAGACCTTAAAAACCTATCAAATGCCTCTCTTACGAACCATAGTAGATGATTTTAGAAATACTTTTCAGTACGGTTACTTATGAAACCGTGTTAGAAAACATAATCTGGTATTGTAACACCCCCAAATTGGGTCGCAGCGGAATAAGGATCATGGGGTGTTACTTCATAGATCAACAACACAAGATATGAGAACGACCTCTATATGAGTCGTTTGAAGATGATACATTGGATTAAATAAACTTGTTTGTTACAGAAGCCCGAAGCTTAAATTGTTCACCCATGAAAATGTAAAGATTTTAATACATAACAAATACTCCAAAATGTAATGCATTTAAATCTCCATGCAAAATGATTCCCAAAATGTTGACCCCCAATGTATCCTTGTTCTTGTACCTTATTGACCTGAGAAAAACATGCTTTAAAACGTCAACATAAAGTTGGTGAATTCACAGGTTTGATAAATGTATAAAGTAGGACCGCAAGATTTCCAAATGTAAGACATGTAACACATACAATATCTCAAAAGTAATTACGAAATGCACTAAGCTCATGACACTGAAGCTACAACATATATGTATGCAAATTAATGCAAATAATGTGCCCTTGTAGATGTTCAACCCGCAACATCCAAATTGTTCCGACATGGTATACATTCGTTGTTTCAGTACATTCGAAACTAGTGAGCGCTACTCACCCGAACGGGGATGTCAATCCCAAATAGATCTATTCATAACATTCGCGCTTACAATCTAGTAATTAACAGTTCATGATTCATGGGCATAGTGGGTTATAGCTACTTAGGCAAACTCGTAATTTGTATAAAAGTGTACTTGCGTCCAATCGTAAAACAATGCATGTTTCTCACCCCAATGTTGTAAATCATTGTAATATATAAAAATGGGGCTATGAACTCACCGTAAGTGAATGATTTGATTATCTAAATCAAATAAGTAAATCGTCTCGGCAATCCGAATGCAACCTAATTGATTGTAGGTCGTATGAGTATAATGCATTTTATATAAATATAATGCATTGTTTAATTTCTAAATGTTGAAATAATAATTAAACCGTACTTTGTTAAATAAAGGTACATGTAATTGTATCCGTAAAGAAAAATATCATTTTTGTTTACTAATGTATTATTTGTTAAAAATATATGATTTAATATTTTTATTGATTATGTATTAATATTATATAATTAATTTAATTGTTTTTATAAAATAATGTATAAAAGTAAAAAAACAGTGCACAAGGTTTTATAAACCTCGTATCATTATCGTTTTAGCTCCGTTTTGCGCGTTTCTTATGTCCACGGTTTCGTATTAAAAAAATCTATCAAAATATTATAGTTATTATATGGTTAAATACTGTTATGAACAGTAACAGTGGGTAAAAGTTTATAAAAATACTTTTTATAACTTTAATTATTGAAATCGTATTTTAATTGTATCTCGATCGTTTTAATTCAGTTTTTAGTGATTCCTATGTCCACGTCTTCGTAATTAACACTTCTATTTAGGAAAATTAATCTCCAACAGTTTACGGTCGTGAACAGTAACATATTTTATAAATTTACTTTTATAAAAATACTTCTTAACTTAAACTTGTAAATAACGTATCACCTTCATTTTAAATCCGTTTTTCGAGTTTCGTACATGTTTGGATTCGTCATGGAAAGTGAATATTTTTATAAAAATGTCATATCTTTTTCGAGTTTCGTACCTTTATAAAATATCTTCCTTAATATATCAGATATGAAACCGTGAATATTTTTATAAAAATACTTTTATACATTTAATTATTGTAAACTTAAAAATGTCATATCTTTTTCGTTATAGCTCGGTTTTTCAAGTTCCTTATATGATTACTATCCTTGTGATAAATAAGAATTAAATAAAACATAAAATATAAGTGTTATGATTCGAATTTAAACAGAAAGGTACCAAAACAGTTTGTATGCTTTATTTTTTATAAAACAAGTTTTACCATTCCTTTTGTTAAGAGCTTTTGTACAATCTTTTACCAAGTTTTCTACCATATATCATACATCTATTAAGTCCCTTAAAAGTCCATAACACTTGTCTAAATGAAATCCATGTCCTCATGATTCCCTTTTTTTATACATAAACTTGTAAATAAACCTTCAACACCATTTAATTTGCAAACTATCCATATAATTTATTTAGTGTTTATACTAAGTGTGTACTTTTATTTCAAGTATTATTTCACCACATATATAAAGAGTTCGAACCAATATAAGCTTCCAAATACTTTATAAATCACAAAAATGAATCTAGGTGTTGTTTAACATATATAACAAGCATGTACACATAAGATAATGAATGAATAGAAATGAAATACTTTAAATAGACCTTATAGGAGATGAGATGATGAACACAAGATGAAAACCCTAGCAAGCTTCCAAATCCGAAACCCTAGTTTAAAAAACCCTAAATATGATTTCTTGAATAATCCTTGTTAAACCCGAATCCAAGCTTGCAATACCCTTGAGTGACCATAAATATACTTAGAATAAGCCCTTGAATGCTTGGAACACCTTATAACCAAAAGAAAAATGAAACCCTAGTTTGTGAGCTTTGGCAGTGGGTTTTGGCTAAGAAAAAAGAGAGTTTTTGTGGCTTGGTGAATTGTTTAGTGAATGTAAATGGATGCTAGTAATATGACTTCCTTTATATATCAAGTGGAAAACCTAAACAACCTTAAACATTACCATTGGAGCTTAGTGGTTTCTAGTACTTGTGCAAAGAAGCTTTCCTCCTCCCAAGATGTATATTCGGCCAAGAATGGGTCTTGGGTACACATGATGTGCCAATTTATGGATATATGGGATACATGGTACTTCTTGTAAGGTTTACAACTTGGAAAGTATGATACTAGTGGGTCTTTGCATTTTATTTCTTTGTGTAAACCTGCTAACCGGCCATGAGACTTATTTGGTTCATAAATAAGTTAATTTTTGGTGTATTGGGTATAAAAGTGGGTATTTGTTTGAGTGTAAATGGGTATTGGTGCTTCCGGGTATGCCTAAATGTAATTTATTGTGAACGTAAACGTTTTACGTAACCAATAAAAATAAAATAGGAAAAGTTATAAATTATACTCTAAATAATTATATAACACTTGCTTGATGTGAACTTTTATTTGTTTGGTGTCCGTTTACGTTGAATGATGATTTTTAGTTTACGCTATTTAACTATATGATAATAATTAAAAGCGAACGCGTAAAACTCTAAAAATAAATAATGGCAATAATTGAGTCGGGAAATGACCTGAAATAACGGATTGTTACAGTCTTCCCCCGTTAACGGAGCCTTGTCCGCAAGGCTCAAGATGCGGCGCTTGTCGAGGGTGCGGTTTTTGTGAAGAGGTGCGGATACTTCTTCCGGAATTGATCTTCACGTTCCCATGTGAACTCAGGACCTCTCCTGGAGTTCCATCGAACTTTGATGATGGGGATACGGCTTTGCTTTAACCGCTTGACTTCACGATCCATAATTTCCACTGGTTCTTCAACGAAGCGGAATTTATCATCAATGTGTATTTCATCCAACGGGACTGCCAGCGGCTCGTCGGATAAACACTTCTTTAGATTGGATACCTGAAACGTGCTATGAACCCTGCTTAACTGTTGAGGTAGTTCGAGTCTATAAGCAACGGTTCCCACTTTGGCTAACACCTTGAAAGGTCCAATATATCTCGGGTTCAACTTCCCCCGTTTGCCAAAACGTACGACTCCTTTCCAAGGTGATACCTTTAACATCACCCGATCACCAACTTGAAATTCTAAAGGCTTACGCCTCACATCGGCGTAACTCTTTTGGCGATCACGAGCGGCTTGAATTCTTTGTTTGATCTGGACAATCTTCTCGGTTGTCTCATGAATGAGTTCTGGATCGGTGAGCTGAGCGTCTCCGACCTCGGCCCAACAAACGGGTGATCGACACTTCCGACCATAAAGTGCCTCGAATGGGGCAGCTTTAATACTAGCATGATAACTATTGTTGTATGAAAATTCAATCAACGGTAAGTGTCTTTCCCAACCATTCCCAAAGTCTATCACGCAAGCGCGTAACATGTCTTTTATTGTTTGAATGGTCCTTTCGCTTTGTCCATTAGTCTTCGAATGGTATGCCGTACTCATATCCAGCCGAGTACCCATAGCCTTCTGAAATGACCTCCAAAAATTTGACGCAAACCTAGGGTCACGGTCACAAATGATTGAGACTGGTATCCCATGCCTCGTGACTACTTCCTTCAAGTACAGTCTTGCTAGTTTGTCCATAGGGTCAGTTTCCCTCATTGGTAAAAAGTATGCAGACTTGGTGAGTCGGTCTACAATTACACATATGGTATCATTTCCACTTTGCATCTTTGGGAGCTTGGTGACAAAATCCATGGTGATATTGTCCCACTTCCATTGAGGAATCTCTGGTTGTACCAATAAGCCAGATGGTTTTTGGTGTTCAGCTTTGACTTTTAAACACATCAAACACTTGCTAACGTAGGTGGCAAAACGGCTTTCATATTAGGCCACCAGTATAATTGCTTCATGTCTTGGTACATTTTATCGGAACCCGGATGAACCGAATATTTTAACTTGTGAGACTCATGCATAATTAGAGTCCTTAGGTCACCATAGTGTTCCGTCCGCACGCGGTTCCAATTTCTCTTCCTAAGCTTTTCTGGGTCCTTCGAATTTTCAATCAGCATACCTCCCACATCTTCAGACTTGAGGTTTTCTGGTTTTCTTGCCTTGGTCTGAGCCTCCAAAATTTGCTTGGGAAGATCCAAACCAATAGTCATAACCAAGGCTCGAACCCGTAATGGCTTATTTCGTTCTTTCCTACTCAGTGCGTCAGCCACTACGTTTGCTTTCCCAGGGTGATAACGAATTTCACAATTGTAATCACTAAGCAATTCCAACCAACAGCGTTGTCTCATGTTTAATTCCTTCCGATTAAGGATGTGTTGCAAACTTTTGTGATTAGTGAACACGGTACGTTTTGTCCCGTACAGATAGTGCCTCCAGATCTTCAGAGCGAACACTACTGCGCCTAACTCCAAATCATGAGTGGTATAATTCTTCTCATGAATTTTTAGTTGTCGGGATGCATAAGCAATCACCTTTTCTCTTTGCATTAGCACAGCGCCCAACCCTTTGATTGAAGCATCACAGTAAACGATAAAGTCTTCGCTTCCTTCGGGTAAAGCAAGAATTAGTGCACTACACAACTTCTACTTTATTAATTAAAAAGTTGTTTCTGCTTTGTCACCCTAATCAAACTTGACCTTCTTTTGAGTAAGCTTGGTCATTGGCTTAACGATCTTTGAGAATCCTTCAATGAATCTTTGATAGTTGTAGGATCCCTAGATCATTCCATGGAATAAGCACAAGATCAATGGCACAAAGATTAAAACAATGAATAACTTTTGATTGAAATCTACGTGAATACCCTGACTGTCAATCACGTGACCAAGGAACTGTACTTTAGGAATCCAAAATTTGCATTTAGAGAATTTGGCATACAACTGCTCCTTCTTAAGCAACTCCAAAAACAGATTAACTTGAGATGCTCTTCATGCTATTACTTGCTCTTTGAGTATATTAGAATATTGTCAATAAAGACAATCATGAAATTATCCAAATATGGTTTTGCACACCGATTTATGAGATCCATAAAATACAGCAGTGCGTAGTCAAACCAAACGGCAATAGCCTAAATTCAATAATGTCCATATCGATTCTAACGCGTCTTTGGAATATCTTCTTCACGAACCCTTAGTTGATGGTAACCCGATCTCAAGTCGATCTTCAAGTAGACACTCGAACCTTGAAGTTGATCGAACAAATCATCAATCCTTGGAAGCGGATAACGGTTCTTCATCGTCAGCTTATTCAATTCTAGGTAATCAATGCACATCCGGAATGATACATCCTTCTTCTTGACAAACAAGACCGGAGCTCCCCAAGGTGAGGAACTAGGTCTTATAAAGCCTTTTCGAAAGTTCTTTCAGTTGTTCCCGACAATTCTTTTCATCTCGGAACGGAGCTAATTGATAAGTGCTCGTGCCCAGCAGGTGCAGCAAGCACATCAATCGATTGAAATTCCACTTAGCGGGTTGGTGGAATACCAGGCAAGTCCTCGGGAAATACCTCAGGAAAGTCTTGAACTATTGGTACGTCTTCAAGTCGCTTTTCCTTCGACTTGTCTTCCGCCTTTTTTGTGGTAACATGTGCCAAAAAGATAGGACATCCCTTCAGAAAATACTTTTGTGTTTTGGTGGACGAGATGATGTTTAATCGTGACTCGTGTCTGTTGTTGCTTCCGTCACCATGAAAAATTAAAACTTCGTCTCCAAATGGAACACGAACGAGTTTCTCATCACAAACGATTACGGCATGATATTTAGCTAACCAGTCCATACTGATAATGACGTCAAAACTACCCATCTCTACTGGCATCAAGTCGATGTTGAATGGATGATTAGAAAATTCAAAGTACAACCCCGTATAAGTGTATTAACCCAAATTATTCTGCCGTCGGCTAACTCGACATCGTAACCATGGTCTAGTGTAGTTGGGATGATATCAATTAAAGAACTAAATGCAGTAGATACGAAACTTCTATCGGCACCAGTATCAAATAAAATCAAAGCATAACGATTATTTAGGAGGAACGTACCCGTGACAACATTAGAATTCAGGTTTGTTCCAGCAGTGCCCACAACATAGGCTCTTGCTACAGTATTACCATTCCCAGCCCGATTCCCTTGATTCTCGTTCTTCAACTTTGGGTAATCACTCCTAAAATAACCCTGAGCTCCACACTCATAGCAAGTGAGAACTCTTTGGTTTGTTCCTTGGGCTCTTAGGTTGTTGTTGGCAGCAGCAGGTCTGTTTCTACAGTCACGGGCCGAATGGCCAGTCCTCTTGCAGTTGGTGCATTTAGGAGCATACTGTCCGTCATGGTGATAGTTGCATTTGGGGCGCAGAGGTTTAACTACTCCGTACGGTTTCTTCTCACCAGGCCCAGCAGTGTAAGCCCTTGCCACATTGTTCATTTTGAACGGTTGTTGTTGATTTTGGTTGTTTCTTGGAGTGTCGTCAAACTTTCTTTTGTTTTCAGCCTGACGTTCAACAATAGTGAGGATCTTTTTATCCATCATTTCAGTGGCAAACTCAATTGCCTCTTGCATCGTCTTGGGCTTTGATGCCTTCACACTCCCATGAATCATGTCGGGAAGACCACCAACATACTTTTCAGCCACATTCGATTCCTCGGGAAACAATCTATCACACATCAACACCAACTCTTGAAAACGTTGGTTGTAACTCATCACTTCAGTTCCTTTTACCTTTAAGTTCTACATTTTAGTTTCCAACTTTTTGATCTCACTCCTCGGGCAGTATTTATCGGTTATCATTTTCTTCAAAGTCTTCCATGGCATTGCATATGCAATATCATGTCCGACAGCCCAAACGTGGGAGTTCCACCATGTTAAGGTATTTCCTTAAAGAGTACAGGTTGCAAATTTGACCTGACATGCAACAGTGCAGTTGCTGATGTGGAAAACAGATTCCATCTTCTCTAGCCATTGGGTCAGTCCGACAACCCCTTCAGTGCCTTTGAAATTCATAGGCTGACACTTTAGGAAATCAGTATAAGTGCACTCTCGAACATTAGACACTTGTCTTCTCCCGCCAGTTCCTAAATCATGGCTATCATCTCTATTCCTGCTCCTGTCAGCATCACGTTCTGCCAACACAGCAGCAATGCCTCGCTCTATTAGTTCCTTGAGTTGAGCATCAGTGACAGGTGTGGAGGTGGGGGGTAGTTATTATGGCTGGTGATGCCCTTGTGGTTCTTCTTTTTGGTGGCATTTTCTTCAAAAATCACAAAAAATATAATACACGTCAGATTTCATACAATCATAAACGCAACAACATGACATATGCATAATAAATAAAATGAGATCACAACCCACAGTGAAATATACAACTGAAGTGAAATCAACAATGACATAAATAAATCAACATCCATACATAACAACATCATTAATCATACATGATAGTTCTGATTACAACATGATCAGTACAATGAGATACAAAATGAAAAATATGGTCCTAAGGCAATGCTAGCTGGGGATCACCCATAATACTTAACATGCCATACAATGATAGCTAAAAGATAAAACAAAAGTCCCTACAGCCTACTAGCTGGGAGTACCCCATAAAACTTAAAAGGCTATATAGGATAGCTACAAATGATACATGACTAACAGCTGCTGCCAGCCTCAACTGGCCCATCCTAGGGCTTTGGATCTCTAGCCTCTAGTGTCTCGATACGTCCAAGGGTTGTAGTCAACTGAGTCTGAAGTGATGAAGTCTGAGCAATCAATGTGGCAACCTGTGCCTCCAGTGTCCTAACATGGGCCTCTATGGCTGCACTCCCGTCCTCAGAACTACACCATGCTAAACGAGCATACATAGCCTCTCTATCTAAAATCATAGCTGTGTGGTGGTGATACGACCTATCTCTGAATAGTGTGTTGACTCGGGCTCTCAGATAAGCTCGGTCGTCCTGTGCATCCTCGAGTCGTACCTAGAACTCCTCATTCTCCTGCCTAACAGTAGTAGCAAGCTCTGTCACTCCCTGGTTGACCCCCTCTAAGGTGGTCGGTGCTACTTCTAGCATGGCCTCAACAATATCATCCCAAGTATCGATAATCTCATAACCCGTCTCCATAACCCTGTCTCGCCTAAGGTCAGTCTCTAGAGTAGTCCCTGGCTATCTCGCAGCACCAGCTGCTAAACTCTCCTCGATCTCGAGTCCAGGAGTGGGAGTAGTAAGGCAAGCTCTCTTCCAAGGCGACATCTCAACCTCGGGAATATCAGTCCTATGAAAAGTAGATGGAAGTAACAGGGGTGGTGATGCAGCTCTCATCCGAATCCCAGCTGCCCTATAGCCCAATGGTGCCCCTGCATCAGTAGGGCTAGTAGCGAGTGGTGATGGTAGAGGTAATGGTGGAGATGCTACAAGTAGTGATGGAGTAGATGCGGCAGCATGCTCAGCAATGCGTGCCTTCATGGATGCTGACATAGGTGGCTCAAGTCTGATAGTCTTCTGTGCCTTACGGAGACGTGTCTGAGCAAAGGGTACCTTAGTCTGAGGTGATCTAGGTTTAGGTGCAGACTCATCAGTCTCAAATGCCTCTGTATCCCCAGCTAAGGGAACAGGGTCAAAAATAGGTATAGCAGAAGAGTCGGCCAGTGCCAGGTGCTCCTCCTCCTCCTCGTCATTGCCCTCGTCCTCAAAAGGCTCCTCATCCTCATCATCAGTATCATCATCATCATCGGAGGGCTCATCATCACCATCCCCTCCATCAGCAGGATAGTCAGCATGATCCTCCTCGGAGTCCTCCTCCGGATCGGAGTCAGGCACATAGCCCGGTGATATGGCGGTAGGTGAGGCATCAGCAGGTAGAGGCTGGTCCTCCAAGGGTGCCTCAACATTGGATGGCACTAAGTACTCGGGGTACTCAGGCTCAGGTACATATGGTAAATAAACAGGTGAAGGTGGGTGCTAAGGACTGGGCACGTAATCAGGAGATGGTAGGTGCTCAGGTCCGGGCACATAGTCAGGAGATGGTGGAGCTACTGGCTGCATGGGGAGTCCCTCATACTCGTATACGATGACTCGTGGAGGGCCTCCATCAGACGGCTCCTCATCAGCTCCCCAAAAGACTCTCCCTGGCTCGGAATAAGTGTAGACAGATGTGTAGGTGACAGTGGATGAGGACATGACTGCTGAAACAACAAAATAAACTTATATAAGTATATTATATGAGGTCAATATAGTATATACGTAGTATAATATAAACACGTATATAGATCATGAAAGCATATAGTGTAACCGACTAATGCAACTCAATAGTGTATGTATGTCCCGTGAAAACTTTTGTATGATGCAATGTTTGAAAATGGTTATAGTCTAAGTAAATTGACCTGATTCTCTATAACATTGACTCTAGATACCAATCTGTAACACCCCCAAATTGGGTCGCAGCAGAATAAGGGTCATGGGGTGTTACTTCATAGATCAATAGTACAAGATATGAGAACGACATCTATATGAGTCGTTTGAAGATGATACATTGGATTAAATAAACTTGTTTGTTACAGAAACCCGAAGCTTAAATTGTTCACCCATGAAAATGTAAAGATTTTAATACATAACAAATACTCCAAAATGTAATGCATTTAAATGTCCATGCAAAATGATTCCCAAAATGTTGACCCCCAATGTATCCATGTTCTTGTACCTTATTGACCTGAGAAAAACATGTTTAAAACGTCAACATAAAGTTGGTGAATTCACAGGTTTGATAAATGTATAAAGTATGACCGCAAGATTTCCAAATGTAAGACATGTAACACATACAATATCTCAAAATTAATTACGAAATGCACTAAGCTCATGACACTAAAGCTACAACATATATGTATGCAAATTAATGCAAATAATGTGCCCTTGTAGATGTTCAACCCGCAACATCCAAATTGTTCCAACATGGTATACATTCATTGTTTCAGTACATTCGAAACTAGTGAGCGCTACTCACCCGAACGAGGATGTCAATCCTAAATAGATCTATTCATAACATTCGCGCTTACAATCTAGTAATTAACAACTCATGATTCATGAGCATAGTGGGTTATAGCTACTTAGGCAAACTCGTAATTTGTATAAAAGTGTACTTATGTCCAATCGTAAAACAATGCATGTTTCTCACCCCAATATTGTAAATCATTGTAATAGTATAAAAATGGGGCCATGAACTCACCGTAAGGAATGATATGATTATCTAAATCAAATAAGTAAATCGTCTCGGTAATCCGAATGCGATCTAATTGATTGTATGTCGTATGAGTATAATGCATTTTATATAAATAAAATATCACATGTTATATAGTTACACCACCACCTAATAGCTCTTGTTTAATTTCTAAAAGTTTATAAAAAACTTTTAAAAAAATACTTTATACATTTAATTATTGTAAACTTAAAATTGCATATATTATCCGTTATAGCTCGATTTTTCGAGTTCCTTATATGCTTACGATCCTTGTGATAAGTACTACTTAAATAAAACATAAAATATATGTGTTATGATTTGAATTTAAACAGAAAGATACCAAAACAGTTTGTATGCTTTCTTTTTATAAAGCAAGTTTTACCTATTCCTTTTGTGTTAAGCAGGCTTTGTTGTACAAATCTTTTACCAAGTTTTTTTACCATATATCTTACATTTATTAAGTCTCTTAAAAGCCCATAACATTTGTCCAAATGAAATCCATGTCCTCATGATTCCTTTTTTTATACATAAACTTGTAAATAAACCTACAACACCATTTAATTTACAAACTATCCATATAATTTATTTAGTGTTTATACTAAGTATGTACTTTTATTTCAAGTATTATTTAACCACATATATAAAGAGTTCGAACCAATATAAGCTTCCAAATACTTTATAAATCACAAAAATGAACATAGGTGGTGTTTAACATATATAACAAGCATGTACAAATAAGATAATGAATGAATGGAAATGAAATACATTAAATAGACCTTATAGGAGATGATTAGAATGATGAACACAAGATGAAAATCCTAGCAAGCTTCCAAATCCGAAACCCTAGTTTAGAAAACCCTAAATATGATTTCTTGAATAATCCTTACTAAACCCGAATCCAAGCTTACAATACCCTTGAGTGACCTTAGATATACTTAGAATAAGCCCTTAAATGCTTGGAACACCTTAGAACCAAAAGAAAAATGAAACCCTAGTTTGTGTTTGTCCGTGGGTTTTGGCTAAGAAAAAAGAGAGTTTTTGTGGCTTGGTGAATTGTTTAGTGAATGTAAATGAATGCTAGTTGTATGACTTCCTTTATATAGCAAGTGTAAAACCTAAACAACCTTAAACATTACCATGGGAGCTTAGTGGCTTCTAGTACATGTGCAAAGAAGCTCTCCTCCTACCAAGATGTATATTCGCCCAAGAATAGGTCTTGGGTACACATGATGTGCCAATTTATGGATATATGGGATAAATGGTACTTCTTGTAAGGTTTACAACTTGGAAAGTATTTTTATTTCTTTGTGTAAACCTCCTAACCGGCCATGAGACTTATTTGGTTCATAAATAAGTTGATTTTCGGTGTATTGGGTATAAAAGTGGGTATTTGTTGAGTGTGGATGGGTATTGGTGCTTCCAGATATGCCTAAATATAATTTATTGTGAACGTAAACGTTTTACGTAACCAATAAAATAAAATAGGAAAAGTTATAAATTATACTCTAAATAATTATATAACACTTGCTTGATGTGAACTTTTATTTGTTTGGTGTCCGTTTACGTTGAATGATGATTTTTAGTTTACGCGATTTAACTATATGATAATAATTAAAAGCGAACGCGTAAAACTCTAAAAATAAATAATGAAAATAATTGAGTCGAGAAATGACCTGAAATAACAGATTGTTACAGTCTTCCCCCGTTAACAGAGCCTTGTCCGCAAGGCTCAAGACGCGGCGCTTGTCGAGGGTGTAGTTTTTGTGAAGAGGTGCGGATACTTCTTCCGGAATTGATCTTCACGTTCCCATGTGAACCCAGGACCTCTCCTGGAGTTTCATCAAACTTTAATGATGGGGATATGTCTTTGCTTTAACCGCTTGACTTTACGATCCATAATTTCCAATGGTTCTTCAACGAAGCGGAGTTTATCATCAGTGCCTATTTCATCCAACAGGACTACCAGCGGCTCGTCGGATAAACACTTCTTTAGATTAGATACATGAAACGTGCTATGAACCCTGCTTAACTGTTGAGGTAGTTCGAGTCTATAAGCAACGGTTCCCACTTTATCTAACACCTTGAAAGGTCCAATATATCTCGGGTTCAACTTCCCCCGTTTTCCAAAATGTACGACTCCTTTCCAAGGTGATACCTTTAACATCACCCGATCACCAACTTGAAACTCTAGAGGCTTATGCCTCACATCGGTGTAACTCTTTTGGCGATCACGTTCTAGACCGGTGAGCCAAGCATCTCTGACCTCGGCCCGACACACAGGTGATCGACACTTTCGGCCATAAAGTGCCTCGAATGGGGCAGCTTTAATACTAGCATGATAACTATTGTTGTACGAAGAATTCGATCAGCGATAAGTGTCCTTCCCAACCATTCCCGAAATCTATCACGCAAGCGCGTAACATATCTTCGAGGGTTTGACTGGTTCTTTCGCTTTGTCCATCAGTCTCCGGATGGTATGTCGTACTCATATCTAGCCGAGTACCCATAGCCTTCTGAAATGACCTCCAAAAATATGACGCAAACCGAGGGTCACGATCATAA
>BQNB010045896.1:0-44024 GCA_026074375.1 Tanacetum coccineum | reverse complement strand
ACGGAGGGGCTAATTCTGTCACTTTCTAAAACTTGTTATAACTAAACTTGGGCTTTAAAAAGGAAGTGAAAAGAGAAAGAAACATGAGGGGCTCTTTGTGCACCATCCCCAAAACTTGCATTTAAACCTGCAACACACACAGTACCCCCCCGTACCCGCCAAAACCCAAACCACCCCATTCCCCACTGTTTCAAGCTCAAACCACCTCCCAAGTACTACCACAGCTCACCCCTATCACTTCCCACAACCTATTGACCCCTATAACCCCTTCCCTGCCAAATTCACACAACCCGAGCACACCCTTCAATGGTTGAGATCATAAGAAGTGTTATGGAAGGCTAGGATTGGATGAGGGCCTTTCTACACTTGCAACAAACACAGCCCAAGAGCTTTGAGCTGCTATAAAAGGAAGAGAAGCCCAAGCCGAAAACACACAACATTTTTTTATGTTTTTAGCTTAAATTTTAACTCCAAGTCTTCCTTTTAAGAATTTAAGTATATTCAGTTTGTTTTTTAAGCTCATGTTGTAATAATTTCAGTTTAATAAAAGTTAAGAGTTTTTTGAGAAAAATTGCTATTGTCGAAATTTAAACTATCATTCAAGTTATTAAATCCTGTTTAAATTGTTTAAGAATGTGTTAAAGGTTGTTAAAATTCATTTGTGATCCTTTTCTCAGCTTAATTTCCCATAAAAAACAGTTAAAAAACCCTTTTTATAAATTAAGGGAGTGTTTGGTTTAGTGGTAAAATGGGTCATTTTGGGGTTGTGCATGGGTCAAGTGCACTCAGCCACTTTTGGCTGAGTGTGTAGGCTTCATTAGCCCTTTTTAATCACAACTTTTAAGTTAAAAATAAGTTTTTAAGTTGTTTCTATATTCTTTCAAAATTTCAATGAGCCAAAATGACTATAAGAGCTTAAGCTGTTGAAACAGCTTAAGCTCCTCATCTCTTGTGTTGTTTAAGTTACAAGAAGCCAAAAAGAAGAGCCCTTGTTCTGTCCCTTTTGGTTTGACCAAGTATGAGTCAAAAGGGAGGTATGCATGATCTTTGAAAACAGCTGACTTTAAGCCCCATATTCAGCAGCTTTTATTGTTTTTTAGGCCCTCATATTTTGAATATAAGCTTATTAGCCTCCCCTTGTTATCTGTTTGAGGTTGGTTTTGGCTAAAAAGCCCTTGAGAGCTTATTTCAATAAGCTCAAAAACACCCCTACCTCACTGTTGCATCTACCCTGGTGCTGAGCACCTAAATTCACACCTCTTTTCTAGCTTATTTCATAACTAGACCCTAGGATATTTTTGCTTTTTCTTGTAGCTTATTAGTTCCCTTTTAATTCCCCATAATCTTACAGCTTATCTCCTCCTTTAGCTTAGCTTATTTTATATCAAGCTATAGGTTCTTAGTGCTTTTTAACATAGCTTATAGGTATCACTTCTAGGTTTAGCAGCTTATTTGCCTTAGTTAGCTTATTTAAATAGCTTAATAGTAGCTTAAAGTAGCATTATTTCTGTTTCACATTAAAACTGTTAATTTAGCTTAAATCATTTACAGCTTATTTTAGGGCTTAATTTAGGTTTCCATAGCTTATTTAGGACTCCCCTTTTTATAATAATCTGTCCCCCTTAATTTTAGCTTATTTAGTAGCCTTAAGCCCCAAAAGAAAAGCTAAATAAGCTGTTAAGCTTATTTAGCCACTGCAGTTTCAAAAAGCCACATTTCTGGCTTATTTAGTGAGAATCAGCACATAGTGCTTATTATGAAAAATGTTCCCCTTAAGCCCCTTAACAGCTTTGCTTTGATAGCTTTTTGATAATAAGCTAGTTGGACTTACCTTGTAATCGGGGTCCACTTCAGGGACCATTTGTGTAATTTTGTCTTTTCTAGTTAACATTGTTAGTCCCTGTGGTTAGTTAGCCTGTTACCCCGTTTGTCCTTGTGTCCTTTTCACTGTTAGTCCAGTTTTTAAACAACATTTAGCCACATTTAATTATATAATTTAATTAATATAAAATTAGTTTTAAAATTAATTATTTTAATTACTTTTAAATTAATCATACTTTTGGGCATTTTATATTTTAAGAATTGTTAATTTTTATCTTATTTATTTTTATTTTTTCAGAATTTTTTATAACTTTATATTTTTGACTTTTTCTATTTCTTAGTTTTAACTATTTTAATCTTTATAAATTCATAAAAAATCAAAAATTAATAAAAAAATATTTTTCTTTTTTGTATAATTTTTCTTTGTCATTTAGTGTCTAGGAAAAATATAAAAAATTCGTATAGGCCTATTATTTTCTTAATTTCATTTTTAGACCCTTTTTACCGTGGTAGTTTTACCGTTTCTTTCGTTTTACATTCCAACACCCCGTTTTTATGTCTAGTTTTCATTATATTTTTCAAAATAAGTTAATAGGGAAAAATTTTGATTTTTAATTTAATTTAGCATTTATTTTTCTTAATTTTTAATATTTAGGTTTCCCGATACCTGATTCTGTTCCCCGTATTTTAGTATAGATTTAATTTTAGGACTTCCCTATAACTAATTTTGTTTCCCGTAGTTTTTAAGATCCCTATCTCCCATATTTGCTTCCCGTAGATTAAATTATATTTTATTTAATTAACTTTAGTTTTAATTACATTAGTGTTTCCATCATTCAATTTCTCATCAAACCAGGATAAATTTCAATTGCAGCCTCGTTGGGACATACGACCCGGGAATATCTCTTCCGGAATCTTTTTATCATTGATTCTTACTTGTGTATTTTAAGTGTATACTATCAACGAATCAGACACGTCGATTGATTTTCAAATCAATTTTCTCGTTTATCACTAACGTAAACCTGCAGGTCAAACGGTGGTAACGACAACCTCAATCCCATTCAAATGCTCAATCTACGAAGACATACTATCTAGAAAGCTCAAGATTTAAAGACAAAGACTTCCGCAAACTCTGATTTGAAGCTTTCAAGATAATGCAAAAGTATGAGCATGTTGGTCAAAAACAAAAGATCGCAAGATGGCAAAGACGATAAAGACAATGACAAAGGCTCAAAGTCAAGATCGCAAAGCATGAAGGAACAAGCTTACAACGAAGACAAAGACCAAGAACACTCGAGCTTAAACGACAAAAGCAATCTCACTGATCTCATGAAGGAGTGTCATCAATGAACTCACTTCGAGGGAGATTGTTAGCCTCAATTTTATTGAGTCAATAAAGGAAGCTCGTTCCCGTGTTCAAGACCTCACTTCGGGGGAGATTGTTAGCCTCAATTTATTGAGTCGAACAAGGAAGTTCGGTCACTCTACGATGGAGCTTCGGTCTTTAATTAGTTAATGTTGTAATAGGATAATATCGGGAATCGGGCTCGATAGATAATCTAATATTGTATATGTTTTGGGTTTAATCCCAAGCAAAACCCGAGCCCGGGTCCTAGTTAAATATCCCGCGCGTCACGGACCGCCAGTTGTTATCGAACCTCTTCGTATAGAATACCATATCAGGAGAGATCCTATCGTGAGCCAATGCAGACACTCGAACTATGGCCTCAATTGCTACAAGCTACCCACCGAGGGATACCGAGGATCGCCCAAATTCCTTTTCCTGAAATTGTGGCAAAACAATTGTGAGCTGAAGCATGGGTTAATCAATCTTGTCCAAACAAACAGTGTCTCTTCGGTCATGACAATGAAGACCCGCTTCTGCCTCATAATCGTTACTTCAACAAGATCACCTCACAATGAGCGGTCTCCATGTTCTCAATTACTACGAGTAAGCTTATGCTTTTTCCATTCTCTTCGAGGGAGCAGCTACGAATTTGGCTAGAAAAAAGGAACCCCTAGATTCAATTCAAACTTGGGAAGATCTTGTATCCAAATTCATCAATCAGTTCTTCCCTTCCCTCTAAAACGAAGAATCTTCGAATGAGATACAGATTTCAGCAAAGGTTCGATGAATGTTTTATGAGGCCTTGGATCGTATCAATGATCTACTTAGGGCATGTCCACACCATGGATTCTCAGAATTGCATCAATTGATACATTATATATGCTATTGAAAATTAATGATCAAGATTCATTGAACTCCGCAGCAGGTGGAAACTTTATTGGACAAAATGCCTCGCGGTGTATGTTTAAAAATCATCGAGGCAAGTCCAAGGTTCGTCAATACACGAGCTAATGGCAGTTTGTTGCCAAGGTAAGTACGAACTCTTGCCACCCAAGTGTTTCATCTGATGTTGCTGAACTACAAGGATATAGTCGAGGCCATTGCTATAGACAAGAAGAAACCAAGCTTCTGCTTCTGCTCCAGCTCCTGCACCTGTCAAAGCAGTGAGCTAAAGTTGTGTTACTTGCGTGGTGGTGCCCATTCTCACCAAAAACTGTCCGCCACTCATGGCAACGATTTTATCGGGACAACATTTGAGTAATGTGTCACAAGCCGCTGCAGTAATTACAACCAAGTACGCTCAGATTTCGACTCAAATGGTTTAAATTCATATTAGACTCCAGGTTTTACACCCGTTCTGAACTCTCACGCTAATAATGGCTATCAAGTTCAATCGGGGGAATAACTTTATCCAAAACCGGGAGAGCAATTTCTACCAAAACAGAGGTGGAAATTTTATCAGTACCAATTGTCAGTCAGAATAAACTTCCTAGACCACAGTTATTCAGTCTACCAGCTTATATGCCCACCAGTCCTCTGACACACGGGTGTCAAAAACAGATTTTTGAAAGATATGTCACGGCCATATGATGCAAGTGTTGATGAAACATGCAAAACCAGGTCCAAAACCTGCAATCCCAAATGGCAAATTTGACTGACAATGCTTTCAAAATTTGTCATTGCTAATACAGCTTTCTACTTCCGGTTCTGAGCTTCTTCCTGGTACAACTGTTACCTAACAAAGGAAGATTTAAAAGTTTATCACTTATCGAAGTGGTGTTACCATCCCAAGGACCGGAGAAAACAGTTTAATCAGAACCGAGGTGACAATGAGCACGATGCCTACTCGCTAATTTACGGAAGAGACGAAGACGTCCAAACCTCCTGTTTGTTCGAATTCAGTCTCGTAATCCATATCTTGAGCCCAATGGTTGCTCCTGTTGTTGTTCGTGCCAAATACTGAACCCACAATTTCTCTTCCATATCCTTCGAGGCGTGATAATGAAGAGCAGTAATCAAGCTAATGAACAAATCCGACAATTCTATCAATTCTTCAATGAAATGAGTTCTCGAGATAGCTTTACGGGGATTGCTCTCTGTTTTATGCTAATTTCGCCACGACTCTAAGAACCCTTACTTGGAAATATAGAGAAAAAACTTACTGAAGTGGCTCGAACTTCCAATGAAACCCTTTGTATAGCTCGACTTCGATGAATTCTATGAACATTGTCTCGGCGGTCATCCTGAACAAGTTACCAGAAAACTTGGAGAACCCCCGGCAAGTTCAGATTCCTTGTGAATTTCCAGGGATGGGAATGAATGCTTAGGCATTAGCCGATCTCTGGTGCTTGCATTAATCTAATGCCATTTCCAGTCTGGAAGCTTTCACTTACTGATCTTACTCCAACTGCATGACACTCGAACTTGCGGATCGATCATTTCTAATCCAAATGGGAATTGCAAAAAAAGACATCTCGTTAAAGTTGTGTTATTTCAACTCTCAGCCGACTTTGTGGTTGTAGATTTTGAGCCAGACCCCCGAGTCCTTTTAATTCTGGGAGGTGCTTCTTAAAAAACCGGTCGTGCTTTTGGATTGTGTGAACAAGGGTGAATTAACTATATTAGAATAGGAAGTGAAGCCATCACTTACAATTTGAATCAGACTTCGAGATACAGGCCAATTACACTCACATGACGGCAAACAGATTCTGACGTCATAGATTTGCTTGGTAGGAATACTCTAAATAAGTTCTTGGTTTTATGATATAAATCGCGAATGGAAATTCCACTCCGTTATGATGATCCAATTGTTGCTACTTCTTCTCCTACCCTAACTCCATGGGGATAGTAGATTTCTGCTTCTCGAAGTAGCCGACTCTTTCTTGGTTAGCGATGGATCCGGATTGACCAGCATAAAATCCATTCTACTTATGATCCTGAGGGGGAACATTCTTATTCAGAAGCCATCTGAATAGTGAACCACATTTCCCCCTCCTAAGTCAGAACTAATCCAATTATCTCCAGAAGTCCGAACTGAAGCTTAAGGGTCTGTGAAACTAATACCAGCCAATTCTTCCATGATGAACCTACTGAGTTGAAACTCAAGGAACTGCCTCCCCATCTCGAGTATGCATTTTTGGAGGGCGGAAACTAGTTGCCCGTCATTATTGTAAAGAGTTGGATGTTGAGGAAAAAAAATCCAGCTCTCATAAAGGTGCTAATGGACCCACAAGCTGGCTCTCGCTTGGAAACTTTTTTCTGACATTCAGTGGTATCAACCGGAATTTTGTACCCACAAGTTCTTATGGAAAGATATGCACAGCGGATCACCAACATTAAAAGAGAGTAAATCAAAAAAATCCAGATGTTATTAAAAAAGGGAGGTGAAAAACTTCTTCGAAGCTGGATTGATTTAACCTATCTCGGACAGTCCCTGGTTAGCCCGATACATTGGTGTACAAAGAGGGGGGAATGAGTGGTAGTGAACGAGGAAAAATGAGTTGATTCCAACTCGTTTGGTTACGGATGGCGGGTATGCATTGTCCTATCGTAAGTTAAGATGAAGCCACCCGCAAAAGACCACTTCCCTATACGTTCATGGACTAATATGCTTGAGAGATTAGCGGGGAATGATATTCTACTGTTTCCTCGATGGTTTTCGGTTATTTACATATCCCATGACCCCCGTGATCAAGAAAAAGGATGCTTTTACTTGCCCATACGGAAGTTTTGCCTTCCGTTCGCATGCCTTTCGGCTTCTGCAATGCTCCGGCACGTGGTTCAACGGATGTATGTTAGCAATCTTTCATGTCATGGTTGAGGCCATAATAGAGAGGGAGTTCTTATTGGTACGAACTTCTCGGTCTTTGGGATTATCTTCCAAACTGCTATTCCTCTTACCCGTTTAGACCACATGCTTCAAAAGGTGTGAGAACCAACTTAAGTCTTAACTGGAAAAGAGCCATTTTTAAGGTCAAAGATGGGCATTGTCCTCGGCCATAAGATTTCTAAAAAGGGATGAGGTTGGACAAAGCAAAATCGATGTATTGCAAATTTACCTCATCCCACTCACAGTCAAAGGAATTAGGATTTTCTCGGTCATGCGGTTTTTACGGCGGTTCATTTCAGGATTTCTCAAAAATATCCCGACCAATGGACCCATCTCCTTGAGAAGATTACTCCATTCATCTTTTCCGATGACTGCATTGGCTTTCCAAACAATTAAAAGATAAATTACGGACAGCTCCAATCTTGATTGCTCAAAATGGGAACTTCCATTGAGCATATGTGCGATGCAAGCGATTTCGCCCATAGGTGCAGTTTTGGTTAGGCAAGTATGAGAAACATTTTCGGCCTATCCACTATGCTGTAGACCGTGATGAAGCACAATACGAACTATACTACGACTGAAAAAGAATTACTGCCTTTAGTGTATGCTTCTAAGAAGAAATTCAGGGTCTTACCTCATCATGAACAAAAGCATAGTGGCATACGGCCATTCCGCCCTTAAGTTATCTCTTTGCAAAAAAGTGTTGCCAAGGCGAGAATTGCTTCCGATGGGTTCTCCTCCTCCATGAATTTGACTTCAAAGTTCATTGGAACTAAAGGAGCCGGAACCTCGCAGCCGATCATCTGTCCAGATTGGAAACCCGTATGAAAAGTCAATGATCGATCGTAAAGAGATAAATGAAAGTTTTCCTCTTGAGACGTTAAATATGGTGACCTTTCGTGGAGATTCTAGAACCCCGTGGTTTGCCGACTTTGCAAATTATCACGCGGGTAACTTCGTTGTGAAGGGCATGTCGACCCAGCAGAAAAACAAGTTTTTCAAAGATGTTAAACACTATTTCTGGGACGACCCCTTCTTGTTTAAAATATGTGCGGATCAAGTGATCAGGCGATGTGTGCACGGCAATGAAGCTCTTGAGATTCTCTCAGCTTGCCACAATGGACCCACCGGGGGACATCATGGTGCAAACCTCACAGCCAAAAAGATCTTTGACTCCGGTTTCTTCTGGCCCACCATCTATAAAGATGCCCACGAGTTTGTCAAGAACTGTGACTCGTGCCAACGTCAAGGAAAAACTTCACAACGTGATGAGATGCCTCAAAACTCCATCCAAGTTTGTGAAATCTTTGACATGTGGGGCATCGACTTTATGGGCCCGTTCCCGTCTTCACGAGGGAACAAGTATATTCTCGTGGCAGTCGACTATTTGTCAAAATGGGTTGAAGCAAAAGCGCTCCCCACCAATGATGCCCGAGTAGTTTGCAAATTTCTGAAATCTCTCTTCGCCAGATTTGGTGCTCCCCGTGCAATCATAAGTGATCGCGGAACCCATTTTTGTAATGACCAGTTTACAAAGGTCATGCAGAAATATGGAGTTACTCACCGTCTCTCCACCGCTTATCACCCACAAACAAGTGGGCAAGTGGAAGTATCAAATCGTGGCTTGAAAAGAATCCTTGAAAGGACCATAGGTGAAAACCGTGCCTCCTGGTCGGACAAACTAGATGATGCACTATGGGCCTTCCGCACAGCTTACAAAACACCCATCGGGTGTACTCCTTACAAGCTTGTGTATGGAAAGGCATGCCATCTTCCGATCGAGCTTGAGCACAAAGCCTACTGGGCCTTAAAGCAAGCAAACTTCGATCCTATAATTACGGGTGATCACCGGAAAGTTCAACTCAATGAACTTAATGAACTTCGTGATCATGCCTATGAGAACTCTTTGATCTATAAGGCCAAAACAAAGAGGCTCCATGACTCTAAGATCAAAAACCGTGTTTTCAACATCGGTGATCGAGTCCTCCTCTTTAATTCCAGATTAAAGATTTTCTCGGGCAAACTAAAATCCCGTTGGAATGGCCCTTTCACCATCACTAAAGTATTTCCGTACGGCACTGTTGAGCTTTCTCAAGCCAACGGGCCAAATTTCAAAGTGAATGGTCATCGCGTCAAGCACTACTTTGGAGGGAACGTACCCCCAAACACTTGGTAGTTCCAGATCGCCAACTTTCCCCAAGATCATTAAACCTTGTGATGGGTCAAGCACGTGACCCTAAACAGCGCTTCGTGGAGGCACCCCATGCTTAACCGTAGTTGTAATAAGTGTTGTTGTTGTGAAGATAGCTTCTGTTCCATTACCCGTGTTTTCCAAGTTGTTTTCTTTGTCCAGGATTGCCCGGGAATTGTGAAGACTCTCAGTTTTGTCATTCATCAAGATTTTCACATCCTCAGCTTCATGGGAATCCGATATCCTATTCTTATCGACTAACGTTTTTATCTTTGGCATACCTCATAAATGGCCTAATGATAATGTAAACCCTCAAAACATCGAGGATATGTTTAGTTCTATTTGGGGGTATCTTTCGATTTGATTGTTGCCAGACAGCCTTGTTAAACACGATAAACCACGATTTATAATCAACCAAAATACCAAAAAATGAAAAAAAGTAAAATTTTTTTCAAAAATATAATAAGAGATTTTGTCACAGTTTTGCTTTTCTTTTGGGTAAGAATAAGAATTATTTTTGACTAGCTCGTGCGTGTTTGAGCCCCTAGCTAGTTTCCTTTAAGGCCAAGCTTTCACGAATTCTAATGCTTTGCATTTAATAATGTGAAGGGGGGGGCGAGAATGATATAAGATAAAATATAAGTTTATGCGCTAAGCAAGATTCTTCTAAAAACTTATACGAGTAACTTGTGGTTTTCTCTCCCGTGAATTTCTAATCCACCTAATCATACGTACTCAATTTAATTCAACTAAGTCAATCGATGTTTTCAGAAAAAGCTTCAAATTTGTAACTTGAGTTTTCAAAGCGAGATTTTGTAGTAATTTAAAAGATAAATGCCAAAGAAGCATGAATGAAATGTGAATGCAAAAATGCATGAATATTGAAATTATGCCAATGAAGCATACATTTGATATTATGGAGCAAGTAAAAGAGTGTTGTGATATCTCTACCCGCTAGCAACGGAGGTGGGGGTTCAAAATAAGACGACTTGCTTCTAGGAATTTGGTGTGGTCGAAGCTTGATGAATATGGTGATGTACTGAAAAACAAAGCTCGGTTAGTTGCAAAGGGATATCGTCAGGAGGAAGGTATTGATTTTGAAGAATCGTTTGCTCCAGTTGCACGGATAGAAGCCATCAGAATATTCATTGCCAATGCGGCAACCAAGAACATGATCATCTACCAGATGGATGTCAAAACTGCTTTTCTGAACGGTGATCTTCAAGAAGAAGTCTTTGTCAGTCAACCTGAAGGATTTGAAGATCAGGAAAATCCTACTCACGTCTATCGTCTGAAGAAAGCTCTGTATGGGCTTAAGCAAGCACCAAGGGCGTGGTATGACACACTCTCAAAGTTCCTGATGGCAAACAATTTCTTCAAGGGTGCCGTGGATCCAACGTTATTCACACGCAAATCAGGCAAACACATTCTACTTGTTCAAATATACGTAGATGACATCATTTTTGCCTCAACAGATCTTAATGCGTGTAACATATTTTCAAAAGAGATGAGCTCCAAATTTCAGATGTCGATGATGGGACAAATGTCGTTTTTCTTAGGCCTACAAGTTTCTCAAAGTCCCGGAGGCATCTTTATTAACCAAGCGAAATATGCTCTCGAAACCTTAAAGAAATATGGAATGGATCTCTCTGACCCTGTCGATACACCAATGGTGGATCGATTGAAACTGGACGAGGATCTCATGGGGACTCCAGTTGACCAAACTCGATTTAGAGGAATGGTTGGCTCCCTAATGTATCTTACAGCCAGTAGACCCGACCTTGTCTTCGCTGTTTGCATGTGTGCTAGATATCAGGCTAAGCCTACCAAAAAGCACTTTGAAGCTATCAAACGTGTCTTTCGGTACTTGAAAGGAACCATTAACATGGGTCTTTGGTATCCGAAAGACAACGCCATGTTACTAACAGCTTATGCAGATGCGGATCATGCGGGATGTAAAGATTCAAGAAGGAGTACGTCGGGAAGTGCTCGGTTTCTTGGAGATAGATTGGTTAGCTGGTCATCAAAGAAGCAACGAAGCACGGCAATATCAACTACATAGGCTGAATACATCGCCATGTCTGGATGTTGTGCTCAAATCCTTTGGATGCGATCACAGCTCAAAGACTACGGATTTGACTTCAATAAAATTCCTCTGTACTGTGATAACAAAAGTGCTATTGCTCTGTGCTGTAACAACGTCCAGCACTCTCGCTCCAAACACATTGACATACGGCACCATTTCATCCGAGAGCAAGTGGAAAATAGAGTGGTTGAACTCTACTTCGTGGAAACGAATTATCAACTTGCAGACATCCTCACCAAAGCATTACCAAGAGAACGGTTCGAATTTCTTCTTCCACGCCTAGGCATGAAGAGTTTGACCCCTGAAACTCTCAAACGTCTTCAAGAAGGAGAGGATGAGTAAACCAAATGCCTTCACTTAATGGGCCCAAACCCAAACCAAACCCAAGTGGGCCCAATTACAACCCAATAATCCTTTTTATAAAACAATAAGGACTAAAAAGGTCATTTTTAAAAAGTGTTTTATAAAGAAAAATGGAAAAATGAAAGAGTAGAGGGACTAAACTTGCCTCTTCTCCAATCTTTTCTTTTAAAAAATCCTGCAACCCTGTACCTCAACCCACATTCCCGCCAAACCCAAACCACCTCACCCACGGTTTCTCTTCACCCCCATCCCCTCTCAGTACCCTTTCTCATGTAATGCCCTAAACCTAAACCCACTCACCCTGTCCCTTATAACCTGCCAAGTTGTTTGCAATCTGGTTTAACCAAGAACAGTCATGGCTAGGTTGTATGTGAAGAAGCACAAAAGTGATCTGAGGGCTAGAAGAGTGTGCAAAGGTCTGTACTCACTCGCAACAAACACAAGTAGGAGCACCCAAGACTTGTATAAAAGCTAGAAGATCAAGCCGAAGTCAAACACACCATGTTTTAGTTTAAACTTTAATTTTCAGTATTTCTTTTTCTAGCATTATTGTACTTCAGTTCTATTTTAAAGATTTATGTTGTAATTCGTTTTATTTTAATGAAAGTTTAAAAGTTTTTACTTTGAAAAATTGCTATTACCACTGTCGCATTTTCAAGTTTTATATAAGCTCTAATTCTGTCTATTTTATATCAAAATGTGTTAAAGTTGTTAAAACCTTACTAGTGATCACCTTTTCTCAGCCTTCCCTTCATTAAAATTCAATTAAAAACGTATTTTATAAAATAAGGGAGTGTTTGGTTTTGCCTCAAAATGGGTAATTATGGGATTGGTATGGGTCAAACACACTCAGCCATCTTTGGCTGAGTGTGTGGGCTTATTTAGGCCAAGTTAATCTAAGTTTTTAATAAAGAAATAAGTTTTTGAGATCCCTTGATATTCTGCCAAAAAGCTATTAAGCCACATTGTGTTAAAAAGCTTAAGCTGTTTAAGCAGCTTAAGCACACCCTCTTGTGCTCATTTTAGTTGTTTCTAGCCATAAAACAAGACCCCTTGTTCTGTCCTTTGGTTTGACCAAGCACAAGTCCAAATTTAGCTTTGAAAGATTTGTGAAAACACCCAAATTTAAGCCCCAAAACCAGCAGGTTTTAATCCACCTTATTAGCTTAGATTTTGGATATAAGCTCATTTATGGCCCTTTTTAATCTGTTTGTATTTAGTTTTGGCCAATAAGCTCTTAAGAGCTTATTGGGATAAGCCAAAAAGGCCCTTTAAGCCACTGCATAACCTCCCCTGGTGCTGAGCACCAGGGTTAAGCCCAATTTTTCTAGCTTATTTTAAACATAGCCTTAGGACCTTAGTGATTTTTAATGTAGCTTAAGGTGTCTCACCCCTCTTAGGTTTAGCAGCTTAAATTAATTAGAATGCTTATTTAGTTAGCTTAATATTAGCTTAAAAGTCCTCTTTTTCTGTTCTTTAATAAAAAACGTTACATAGCTTTGTTTCTGTTTTAGCTTATTTTAGGGCTTATTCTTAGTGACCTTAGCTTATTTAGGACAATATCCCTGAGCCTAGTACTTATCCCCCTAGCTTCCCTAGCTTAAATTTTTTAGCTTAAATCCCAAAAAGACAAGCTAAATAAGCTGTAATTCTTATTTAGGCCACTGCAGTTTCCCAAAAGCTAAGTTTCTAAGCTTATTTAGTTCCAACTCAAGCTTATGTGCCTTTTACAAAAATTGTTCCCCTTAAGCCCCTTAATAAGTTTTGCTTTTTTTTACTTTTTATAAGTTTTTGTCCTAATAACTGTTTGGACCCACTTTTGTAAAGCGGAAGGTCATTCTCAGGGACTATTTAGTGTAAATTCCAATTTCAAGTTTAACATAGTTAGGTGCTTATTAGTTAAGTTAGCCTTTTCACAGTTAGCATTGTGCCTTATCTCTTTAGGTCCTTAATATAACAGCCTGTTAGTTTTATTTAAATTAAAATAATATAAATTAGGTTTTAATTTTAATAAGTTTAATTACTTTTTATTTAAACATTAAAATTTTGTGCATTTTTATATTTTAGATTTGTTAACTTTTTCTTTATTTAATTTGATTTTTTCAGATTTTTTATAGTTATATTTTCTGACTTTTTATATTTAATTAGTTTTAATTAGTTTTTAATCTTTAAAAATTCATAAAAAATCCAAAAAAAGAAAAAAAAAATATTTTTCTTTTTTATAAAATTTTCTTTTGTCATTTAGTGTCTAGGAAAAATATAACATTTAGTGTAGGCTTAATTTGTCTTAAATTTCAGTTTTAGGCCCGTTTTTACCGGGTGCGTTTTACCGTTTCTTTTCGTTTAGCATTCAAACGACCTCCGTTTTAGTTCTAGTTTTCTTTATTTTTCAAGTTAAGTTAATTAGAATTTAATTTTGATTTTTAATTTAATTTAGCATTTATTTTCTTAATTTTTAGTATTTAGGTTTCCCGATACCTTATTCTGTTCCCCGTATTTAATTTAGATTTAATTTTTAGTATTCTCCTTATAACTAACATTTTGTTTCCCAGTAGTTTTAAGATCCTATTTCCTATATTTGTTTCCCGTAGATTAAATTAGATTTTATTTTAATTATTTTAGTGTAATTTAATATCGTGTTTCATATCATATATTCTCCATCAGTCCAATTTCTCTTCAAAACCAGGATATTCTCAATTTGCAGCCTCTGATTGGACATACGACCCGGGAATATCTCTTCCGGAATCTTTTTATCATTGATTCTCATGTATACTATACCACGAATCAATTTTTGGCGCCGCTGCCGGGGAGGCATTTGCTACGATTTCTATCCGACTTTGATCTGAACTTGTCTTATCTGTGAATATATTACCTTAAAAAAAAAACACAAAAATATTTTTCTTTTCTTTTTATTAGTATATATCATATAAAAAATATATATATATATATATATATCAAAAATATAAAAAAATTGTCCATAAAAATAAAATTCACTAATTGGTAAAATACCAAAATATAATATTCTCAACTGAGGTATTAGCCCAACAATCCGTGAACTACTGAGTTCTCCAATCGACTAAAGATTTAAAACTTGCCCTTCGTGTCACTTAACATAAACGGATCACCTCAGTCTGATTTAAACAAACTACAAAGTGGGGTTTTAAGGAGGGTTTTTGTTCCTAGGGTAACTAGACCGCAAAGGAGAAATAAGCTTCGCGCTATTCCTACTCCTCCGCTCACCTGTGCGTTTTTCATTCTGAGAGCTACCGTGAAGTAAGATTGATTATCAGGTTTAAGTTGTCTATCTGATTTTGTCCAATTGTGAAATATGTTGTTAATAAATTCGAAAAAAACCAAAAATAATCTTCTTTTTCTTCGTATCAGTTAATTCTTTCCTTACCCTCTAATCTAATTAATTCTATGGACATCATACTATTGTCGCCTCATAAAGCGATTAAAAAGCATGTTCGGACTTGGAAATTTGCACTCACTTCACTTCAGCCTTTTGTTGTTCAAAAGAGAAACTCAAAAACAAGATTCTTGTTCCAATGCCCGAACCATCTCAACAACTCATCAGATTGAAAGAATTTGTTACGATTGAGGAGACTTTGCAGGTCTTCATTGTCTAAATGTGACACTGACGACGAAAGATATTGGAGAAATAAGCTTTTCAAAAGTTTCAAATACTTTCCAATGACAATTCCAGAACGTTGTTAATGTCCTCGAGAGCCAGTTTCGTTGTCAAAACAAGACCCCCAGTGTCAATTCCTCACAAAAATCTCCACTAACGACCAAAGTGTTGTTGCGAGTGTGTGATTCTTTAGATGGCATCTTTTGTCAACGATGCCACTTGTAAGTCTTGTGGGACAGGTGCTCATGTTGATATAATTGACCACCGAAGAACTCTGATTATTCCTCAAATCCGGATCAGAGACCAAACAAACCATTAATGAGATCCCACAAGCTCGGAAAAGTGTGCAAATACCAAAATTTTTTGGTCAATGCCAAAAATGTGGTTTAAATGAATATGACGGAGTTTGTTTTTACTGTAAGATTCGGAGTGAAACACCAAATGTTTTAACTCCGTACTCATCTAATAACACTCCCAATATCAAAACCATTCTCCACAACCCCCGACTCATTCTTATGAGAATTATGGAAACAATGCTTATTATGGTTTACGATTTGTTTCACACACAGTCACAATTCCGTTATCCAATCGAACCGTGTTACAATCAAGACTTTAATTCTCACAACAAATTCTCAGAAGTTTTCACAACAATATCTTTGTTGTGACTATTGTGGAGGTCCTCATGAGACTTTTCCAGTGTCAACCAATGAATAAGACTATTATCATGAGCATATCCTTGCTAATGATTCTATATTCTTCGTTTGACCAACCTTCAAAACCCCGCAATTTTCGTCAATCATCCACCTCCTCAACCAATGAGCATGGAACTTTGCAAGCCCAAGAGGACCTAATGAAATCGATTGAAAAGCTTCTCAAAAATTTAACCTGTATCGCCTTTTGGGGAAAACGCCTAAGTTCTAAATTGCATGCTTGGGACAACTTTATGAAGCTAAGCACAGCTCAACCCGAGGGAGTGCAAGAATTGCTTAGCAAACTGTTCGAGATGGTGAAAATCATAAGTGACGAGTGCTATCTGAGTACATCATTACTCCTCTTGAATCGCCCTCTCGTCTACTGTGATGATTATGATGACGGAGGATTATACCGATGCAAGCACGACCCGTTTTACCACCAATAGCCCCCCCCGATAAACCCCTTCCCCTTTTTTCTAATTATGGGGGAATGGACATCTTGACACAATTTCGGCACGAATCTGACGATTCATAAGTCTAGGTTGAAATCCTTGCCCCAATCCAAGTGAGTCCAAGGTGTTCCCAAAGTGTTGTGATTGTGGCCTTGTCATGAAATTCCCGCCTCTTGACATTTTAAAGATTCAATCTGAGATTTCTCCTGATTCTAACGCTGATACAATTCACTAGATGAAGATTCCTTCTTCTAGTAACGATTCGAGTATGTTGAGGCAATCCACTCACAATTCTGAGCCAGTTAGCTCGAAGGTATGGAGATTGTTATTCCAGAAGTTGGAAGGATTGAGGATGACATTCTTTTAATCAAAGACGATACCCTTCGTGAAACATTGTTGAATGTCAATCGTCTTGTTGCTAAAATCGAAGCATTAAAAGATAATCCCGTTCCATCTTCCGTTGTTGTGACCAAGTCTACCTCCACATTTCCTAACCTTCTCTTGGAGGAGACTAATACCTTTGATAATTCTTTTGCCCCCGAATTTGTAAACTTTTCTGCTATAATTTTGGAAGAGATTAGTATGGCAGTCCCAGCACTCCATTCTGATTTATCTCTTCCGGATTTAGAAGCTTTCTACATTGATCACGATCATAATTCAAAGAGAATGAGTAGTGGCAGTACACACTCATGTTGATTTTTCTCATATGATTCGTTTGATCTTGATCTTTCGAATGAACAGTTTTCTCCTGCCAATAGAGTGATTTTTCATGAGGAGTTCACCGATGAACACGCTCAAAATCATCTCTCAACCAAGTAATGATTGTATTCTTAAGGATGAGCCCGAGCTGGGCGATTTACAATTGATGTGGTTGGGAAATATTTTCCAAACAAGAGAAACCAAATAGTTCATGTGCTGTAAATGTTTTGCCCACCCTGATTTAGCTTCAAACCTTCTAGTGAATCCTTATTCGCTTAATGTTTGTATGGATCTTTCTTATCTCCACCATTTCTTTCATTCCGTTATTCCGCTTATCTTCTCTCCTGTGGGGATGAAGACACCATATTTGATCCCGGCATTTCAAAAGTATCATTCTTCTAGGCCGGATGTATCTCATCGGAGTGGAACTTTCATGAAATTCAATACTTATCATAGTCACTTGAATGAAAGTCCGATGATGATTTTTAATTTCCACTTGTTTCCTCAATGGATCCTATATCCTTGTAGATGGGTCAAGCATCGTGACCCTAAACAAGCGCTTCGTGGGAGGCACCCCATGCTAACCGTAGTTAATAAATTTTTGTTGTTGATGTAAAGATAGCTTTCTGTTCCATACCCGGTTTCCATGTTGTTTGTTATTGTACCAGGGATTGCCCAGGATTGTGAAGACTCTCAAGTTTATGGGGTCATACATCAATAGTTTTCCATCACATCTTCAGCTTCATATTGGGAATCCGATAATCCTAATCTTATCGACTACAACGTTTTAACTTTTGGCATACCTCATAGAATAAGCCCTAAGATTAATGTAATACCCTACAAAACATCGAGACGATGTTTAGATTCTAGTTTGGTGGGGGGTATCTTCGATTTGATTGTTGCCTCCAGCATTGGTTACCACGTAACCCGTTTTACCACCAAAAAAACAAAAAAATGAAAAATCTTTGAAAAATTTTCACAAATATAAATAGTGTTTTGTCACAGTTTTGTTTTTCTTTTGTAAGAATAAGAAATAATTTTTGACTTGATCAGGCAAGCCGTAGGTTTGAGCCTAGCTAGTTCCTTTTAGCCAATCTTCACGAATTCTATAGCTTTGAATTTTAATAATGTGAAAAAACGAGAAATGATTATAGTTAAATATAAGTTTAGTGCCAAGGAAGATCTTCTAAAAACTTATACAAGAGACTTATGGTTTTCACTCCCTTGAATTTCTAATCCACCTAATCATAACTTACTCATTTTAATTTCAGGCTAAGTTCAATCGATGTTTCAAAGAAAAAGCTTCAATTTATAACTGAGTTTTTCAAAGCGAGATTTTGTAGTAATTTAAAATGATAATGCCAAAGAAGCAAGAATGAAATGAGCATGCAAAAATGCATGAATATTGAAATGTTTGCCAATAAAGCCTACAGTTTATATAGGAGCAAGTAAAAATGTGTCGTGATATCCCACTCCGCTAAACAACGAGGTTGTGGGGTTTCAAACTAAGAATCTCTTTTACTTCTAGATTTGGTGAGGTCGTGATATCTCACTTGGAAGAAAGGTCCTAGGTGAGGTCAACACTAAGACACCAATCCTTAGCCATATTAGGATAAGTGTTGATGTGATTCCCACTAACACGCTAGCAGACGGGGGGGTTTTCAAAACTAAGACAACGGGTCGTTGGTTGTGATATCCGCTCCGTTAACCCACGAGGTAAGAGGGTTCAAACTAGCAAACTCAATCCTAGCTTAAAGAACTTATGATTAGGATGATGAAATAAGTTGCAAAAATGTTCTAACAAGTTTAAATCTCGAAATCTAGTTACAAGTCTTAATAAGTTGTCGCTTGAGCCATGATTCAGTTGAATTATGACTATGAAAATAAGTTGCCAAATGTTAAATTAAAATGAGTACACACATTCAATCGTATATCCATGTTGGAGAGTTGAAAATCCCAAGTCCATAAGTATAGGGCTTTAACATATAAACATATCGACAATGCATCTTGTTTAATGCTTTAGCTTGGAACTTGTGAAAAATCGAGGACGATGAAATTATCCGTCAGGACATCCGTAGATCACTCTACGGACGCTTCTAATTCTATGATCCCAGTATTAATAAATAAATAAAGTCAAACTTGTTAAAAAATGAGAAAATCCAAAAATATTAGTTGTAGTTAGTGTGAAATTTCCAGAAAATGGTAAAAACGGGGCTTACGAGTTTTACATGTTCATAACATTTGTGAGGAAACACCATACCTTAGTTTGGGGATTTGATATGTGTTAATACACATATCATTTACCTCTAAACGATCTTAAATGACCAAAAACAGACAAAAACTGCCAAATATACTGGTTTTGGTTTTTTGCATTTGTATTGTGCATGAAAGTGGCTATCAACAAAAAGACAGAAAACCAAGCCAAAAGTCAAAACTGAGCATGAGAATGGAAAAGACTGTGCAAAATCCAGGCCAAAGTCAAAAATTCAAAGTCAAGTCATACAGAAGAATCAGCAGTCCAAACCGGAGGCCGGAACTGAAGAATACTATTGATATGAATCTTAAACCCAATCGATGGGCCGGGAAAGCCCAAATAGTATATTTATGAAGACTGTGAAGACCAAAAGGGGCCCACAAATCAATTACAACAGCCCATTTGTGTGCAATGTTGACAAAGACTGTGAAGACTTTGAAGGCCCAATCCTAGCCCAGATACAGCCAATTCTCAGCCATTGTACCACACAAACCCACTCATAACCTATTGGGCTTGAAAAAAGCCCATAACCAACCGTATACCTTATTTGGCCCAAACCCAAACCCCAAACCCAATGGGCCCAATACAAGCCAATAACCTTTTTTTAATAAAACAATAAGACTACAAAAGTCATTTTTTAAAAAGTTTTTATAAAGAAAATGGAAAAATGAAAGAGTAGAGGGACTAAACTTGCCTCTTCTCCAATCTTTTCTTTTAAAACCCTGTACCTCAACCCACATTCCCGCCAAACCCAAACCACCTCACCCACGGTTTCTCTTCACCCCCATCCCCTCTCAGTACCCTAACCATAATGGCCCTAACCTAAACCCGCCACCACTCAAACCCCTGTCCCTTAAAACCTTCCCATGTTGGCAATCTTGGTTAACCAAGACATCAATGGCTGAGGTTGTATGTGAAGAAGCACAAAAGTGATCTGAGGGCTAGAAGAGTGTGCAAAGGTCTGTACTCACTCGCAACAAACACAAGTGGGAGCACCCAAGACTTCTATAAAAGCTAGAAGAACAAGCCGAAGTGAAACACACCATGTTTATAGTTTAGAACTATAATTTTTTCAGTATTTCTTTTTTCTGCATTACTGTACTTCTGTTCTATTTAAAGATTTATGTTGTATATCGTTTATTTTAATGAAAGTTTAAAAAGTTTTTTACTTTGAAAAATTGCTATTAACCACTGTTGCATTCAATTTTTATATAAGCCTAAATCTGTCTATTTATATCAAAATGTGTTAAAGTTGTTAAACCTACTTAGTGATCACCTTTTCTCAGACCTTCCCTCATTAAAATTCAATTAAAAACGTATTTATAAAATAGAAGGGATGTTTGGTTTTTGCCTCAAAAAGGGTAATTATGGGATTGTATGGGCAAACACACTCAGCCAACATCTTGGCTGAGTGTGGTGGGCGCTTATTTAGGCCAAGTTAAATCTAAGTTTTTAATTAAAGAAATAAGTTTTTGATCCCTTTGATATTCTGCCAAAAAGCTATTAAGCCACATTGTGTTAAAAAGCTTAAGCTGTTTAAGCAGCTTAAGCACACCCTCTTGTGCTCATTTTAGTTGTTTCTAGCCATAAAACAAGACCTTTGTTCTGTCCTTTTGGTTTACCAAGCACAATCCCAAATTAGCTTGAAAAGATTTGTGAAAAACACCTGCACCACAAATTTAAAGCCCCAAAACCAGCAGGTTTTAATCCACCTTATTAGTTAGGATTTTGGATATTAAACTCATTTATGGCCCCATTTTTAATCTGTTTGAATTTAGTTTTTGGAGCCATAAAGCCTCTTAAGATTATTGGCGATAAGCCAAAAAGGCCCTTTAAGCCACTGCATAACCTCCCCTGGTGCTGAGCACCAGGGTTAAGCCCAATTTTTCTAGCTTATTTTAAACATAGCCTTAGGACCTTAGTGAATTTTAATGTAGCTTATGGTGTCGCCTCTTAGAGTTTAGCACTAAATTTAATTAGAATGCTATTTAGTTTAGCTTAATATTAGCTTAAAAGTCTCTTTTTCTGTCTTTATAATAGAACTGATACATACTTACGTTTCGTTTTTAAGCTTATTTTATGGCTTATTCTTAGTGACCTTAGCTTATTTAGGACACCCATTAGCTAGTGACTTATCCCCCTAGCTTCTAGCATTATTTTGAGAGCTTAAATCCCAAAAAGAAAAGCGAAATAAAGCTGTTTAATCTTATTTAGCCACGATGCAGTTCCAAAAAGCCTAAGTTCTAGCTTAGTTTAGTTCAATTCAGCTTATGAGCCTTTTACAAAAATTGTTCCCCTAAAGCCCCTTAATACGTTGCTTTTATAAGTTTTTGGTCTAATATGAGTTGACCCACTTTGTAATCGGTGGTCATTCTCAGGGACTATTAGTGTAATTCCAATTTCATAGTTAACATACTTAGTGCTTATTAGTTAATTAGCCTTTCACAGTTAGTCCTTGTGCCTATCTCTGTTAGTCCCCATTAATATACAGCTGTTGTAGTTTTTATATTTAAATTAAATAAGTTAAATTAGGTTTAATTTTAACATAAGTTTAATTACTTTTTATTTCAACAGTAAAATTTTGGGCATTTTTATAAGTTTTAGAATTGTTAACTTTTTGCTCTATTTAATTTGATTTTTTTCAGATTTTTTATAGTTATATATTCTGACTTTTTATATTTAATTAATTTTTGTTTTAATTAGTTTATTAATCTTAAAAATCATAAAAAATCCAAAAATTAATAAAAAAATATTTTTTTTCTTTTTTATAAAATTTTCTTTTGGTTCATTTAGTGTCCTAGGAAAAATATAACATTTTAGTGTAGGCTAAATTCTGTCTTAAATTTCAAGTTTTAAGGCCCGTTTTAATTACCATTCTACTTGTTCAAATATACGTAGATGACATCATTTTTGCCTCAACAGATCATAATGCGTGTAACATATTTTCAAAAGAGATGAGCTCCAAATTTCAGATGTCGATGATGGGACAAATGTCGTTTTTCTTAGGACTACAAGTTTCTCAAAGTCCCGGAGGCATCTTTATTAACCAAGCGAAATATGCTCTCGAAACCTTAAAGAAATATGGAATGGATCTCTCTGACCCTGTCGATACACCAATGGTGGATCGATTGAAACTGGACGAGGATCTCATGGGGATTCCAGTTGACCAAACTCGATTTAGAGGAATGGTTGGCTCCCTAATGTACCTTACAGCCAGTAGACCCGACCTTGTATTCGCTGTTTGCATGTGTGCTAGATATCAGGCTAAGCCTACCAAAAAGCACTTTGAAGCTATCAAACGTGTCTTTCGGTACTTGAAAGGAACCATTAACATGGGTCTTTGGTATCCGAAAGACAACGCCATGTCACTAACAGCTTATGCAGATGCGGATCATGCGGGATGTCAAGATTCAAGAAGAAGTACGTCGGGAAGTGCTCAGTTTCTTGGAGATAGATTGGTTAGCTGGTCATCAAAGAAACAACGAAGCACGGCAATATCAACTACAGAGGCTGAATACATCGCCATGTCTGGATGTTGTGCTCAAATCCTTTGGATGCGATCACAGCTCAAAGACTACGGATTTGACTTCAATAAAATTCCTCTGTACTGTGATAACAAAAGTGCTATTGCTCTTTGCTGTAACAACGTCCAGCACTCTCGCTCTAAACACATTGACATACGGCACCACTTCATCCGAGAGCAAGTGGAAAATAGAGTGGTTGAACTCTACTTCGTGGAAACGAATTATCAACTTGCAGACATCCTCACCAAAGCATTACCAAGAGAACGGTTCGAATTTCTTCTTCCACGCCTAGGCATGAAGAGTTTGACCCCTGAAACTCTCAAACGTCTTCAAGAAGGAGAGGATGAGTAAACCAAATGCCTTTGTGTATCCTTTGTACTAAAAAAAATTATATATATATATATATATATATTAATTAAACTTATTTAATATTAAGTCTAATAAAATACTTAGGAAATATTTTAAGTCATTTGGAATTACTAAAAGGCTTGCAATTACTTCAAATTGCAACCCGGTTTAATGTCTGGGCATGGATTACTTTATATCCATGCTTTATGGGAGTTGAGTAATACAATGGTGATGGGGGAGCGGTTCGCCTGATCTTTTCATCTCAATCAACGACTACAGCTCTTTCAATAGAAACCGGGTCGTTGTTTGAGGGGGAGAGTGAATGTGAAAAAATCTAAGGGGTTATAAAAGACTGTGGGTTGCTATAAAAGTCTAATCTTAGATGGTTGTTGTATTCTAATGGGTTAATATTTGAAGGGGAGTTAATTAATTTTAACTCAAAGGTCCAAAGTTATCTATTGTTGTAATGTTTAGGGTGTAAAAAGCATTTGCTCTTTGTTTCCTAGCCTTATTAACCAATAGGGACTAAGTTGGCCAATTGCCTAATCTTAGAAATGCCTTAGAAATACTTAAAACAAGAAATAAAAGAAGATGGAAACCAAAGGGACTAAATCTGCCAAAGTTTCTAACTTAGGAGTATAAAGGTGCGGCGAGTTGCCATTTGGTCAAAATATTCGAAAACCGGTCAAAGAAAAAAAAACACACACACACACACTCGCAACTCGCCGCCAAGAACCAAGTCACAAATCGCCGATTTCCAGTGTTTCGAGCAAAGGTACGTATCGGTCCTTAATCTATATCATTTATTTAGTGTGTATATCAAAGGAATCGAATAAAAACACATTAAAAAGTGTAGAAAAATAGATCTAGGGTCGTTTTAAGACAAGTACACCAATGTAGTGTTGTAGGGTGTGATACAGTTGCTGGGAAGCGTTCATAAGATATATATTAATGAGTTTTGATGTGTCGTTTTCTATATCAAACATTAGTGAATGGATCGATCATCCATTTTAGAAAATTTCTCGAGAGAACGACGTAATAACTATTTTAATCGGACGTATTCCGTAACGTATATTGTCCCTTACGAAGAACACGACTATAAAAGTTAGAACGACGTGATTTAGCTTTGTCGAATATATTTTGGCAACTTGTTTTTGCATCTTTTGATAAGAGCTACTATGATTTTGTTTTGATGTCGTGGGTATAATTTACCGCTTGTTTTACTGATTTCCTATCGGAATAGTCGTAGCGTATATTGTATCGCTTATTTATTTTGAAAAGAATGGTAGGAGTCAGCGTTGATGGCGAGAAGCCGTTCATGCCGTGTGAAAGAAAGATAAACAAGTTAAGAAAGGTACTGGAGCACCTGAGGGTGGCGCTTCTTTAAGGTGGGTGGAATGTAACAACCCGAGATTCACGACGCGTACGACGATCGCGAGTTCGACGTCATTATTATTATTTTATGAGTTTTCTTAATGAACGTCGACATTTAAAAATTTATTTGTCGTAAATAATTATTTTCGTAATTTTATTTGCTGAACGGGAACTTAAAATGTTATTTTGACATTTCGCGAGTCAACGGTTGATCGCGCGTTCGTTAATCGTTTCGAGCATCATAAAAATTCACGACGCGTTTCGTTATCATTTTAGAGACCGTAGATTAGTATTTTTGAACCTCATTGTCCTTGTTTCTCGACCTTGGCCATAGCTCGCGTTTATAACTCGCGTTTTATTCAAAACATGTACAAAATACATTTTAATTAAACATTGACACAAAGTTCTTACAAGTAAATAAAAGAAAAAAAAAATGATTTTTGCAATGCTGGTCTAGCTTAGGGCGACGCCTAGAATCACACCCCACTCATTTATTGTGTTTTCAATGTTCATCATTACCCTTTTACTTCTAGTTTTGGATATAAGTCTACACTATAGCACACAAAGAGAAAAACACAAGCAAAGTTCAAGACTCTTTCTCTCTTCTCTCCCTTGTGGTCGGCCGGATACAAACATAAACACACACTCATTATTTTTTATTATTGATCTTAAAAACACATTCAAGAATCACTCAAAAGATGATGTGAATCAAAGAGGGAGCAAGTTGTAGCTTGTTTTCCTCTTCTTTCCTTATTTTTGGGTTCGAACGAAGCACAAACACCACCACCTTTGGTGTTGTTGATTTTCTAGCAACCAAATATAAGATTTAGGTGTTATTAAATTTATCATCCATGGCACGAAGGACACATGCAATGGAGTTCTTGAGCAAGGTTTTATTAGCAGGTGATTTTTATGAAACAAGAGGGGTTTTCGGTTTGGTTTTGGTCGCGGGTTGGGTTCGAACCAAGGGCAAGGCACACAAAGGTATGGTTTAATTATTTGTTGTTCTTTTGGTTGACTTGTGCTTGAGTTGGGGTTGCAAAAAGGGGTGGTTTGGTTTGTTGATTGTGGGTTCGAACCGAACAAACACCCAAAAGGGGTGTGGGATTATTTAAATTGGGGTGATTAAAGTTTGGTTTTTGGTTTGGTTTGGTTGAGGGCAAGCCCGGTAAGATCGAGAGGGATGAGGACGAAACATTTTATTTTCCGACCTTGCTTCGCATAAGCATTGTGAGCATCCTTTTTACATTTATTTCGATTGTCTCGTTTATTGATTCGGTTTTATTATATGTGTGGTGAAATCGATTGAAACTTGCGGCGTTTAGTGTAATATGTTATTGGTTATAAAGCGGGATGGATATGAAATTATAGGCCTCATTAGACATATTTTTGATTAGTTTTGGTCTCAAAAAACAAGTTTTGTCATGAAAGTAACGGGAACATTATACCAGAAAACGGAACTAATGTTCGGGGTCAAGATTTGAAAAAAATCATATTTTTGTTTCCAAAATATTACAAATTACATTTTTACGGACGTTTTGATATAAAATGGGACTTCTAACTCCCAATAACGAATAAACATGAGTGAAATCGAAATATACACTTTAGTAGAAAATAAGTTATTTGTTATATATATAAATTCTGACAGATTTGGTAATTAAATGATTTGAGCACTTTCGAGTCCGTTTCGGCCTTCCTGCGAAGCACGAAAGTTGTTCGGAATAATGTTTTACGTAAGTTTTGTTTTTGGTCAAAGTCACGAAAGTGAGATATAACGGGTCAAAACCCAAGGTCATGTTCTAGCCGATTCTGTACAGGAGGCCATTTTGGTCATTTTCGGGCCGAGTTTTCGACGGTCTCGACTCCTAAAACTAAAAAGTTGTGACCGGAATTATCGTTTCGATAAATCTCTCTTTATGTCCCGGAATTGTGAAACGGTGATCTAGTGGGTGTTTTGTCAAGTCAGATTAGAAAATAGATTATTTTATTAAGTTTCAACATTAAAATGTCAACGAAGACTTTAATAACTCTTAACGCAGTTGTGAAGGTGATATCGATTATAAAGTATATCGATTAACTATACTTACTATAAGTAATTATTTTGAGACGTCTGGTCGACTTTAAGAAACAGAAAGTCTTAAAAATAGTAAATTTCTAAAAAATAGACAGTTTTCTAAAATAAAAAGTTGTCGGTTAAGCCGATGTTTAATATAAATAAGATATGATCGTAACCTATATTGTTGGCGTATTGGATCTACGCGCAAGTGGATTTCTCATCACATGTATGAATATATATATATATATATATATATACTTATATACATATGATTTTGTTGATACGATGTACGGATCGCCTATTATACTTTTCGGTATAGTAACCGAGCGACTCTAATTATAGGTCGTGATCGCGTTTGTGGATTTTCATGCTAGACTTCATTGTTTGATCATCAGCTTTTGATCAAGGTGAGTTCATAGCCCTGGCATTTTAAAGTTTTCAATGTTTTTAACTCATCGAGGGAGGATATATTGCTTGTTTTGTGAAATTGAACGCAAACTGTTTTTGATACTTAAATATGATTCCTTCACTACTGTGTATATGTTTTTTTCTGTTTTTGTTAGTTACTCATGTGTTGGTAAGCGCTATGCATTAAATAGATCTATTGGGTTTGACAAACCCTGTCCGTTGAGCACCTGTAATTGGATTTGACGGTGAGCACCCTTAACGGGACATTTTTGTAGTTAGTATTTGGGGAATCTGGCATACTTCTCGTCATGAATCGTTCCTACGGATAAATGTGTTAAGTCTCGGTACACGGGCTCTTTAGTTGGAAATCATAAAGTTTTAACTTGCTTACTCTCAAAGCAACGTTATTGATGTTTTGTTGAACCAAAAATATGCGTTCTATGTGTTAATTGTAAACTCTATGAATTTACTCAACGTTTTGTTGACGTTTTAAGCATGTATCTCAGGTTATTGCTGTTGATGGCTGGATGGGACGGAAACGCGGAATATCAAGGGGGGGAATGGTGCCTCGGTGTGAAGTAGTGTCATAAATTGAATTAATGTTTTAGAAAATCAAGACGTGTTGTGACTTTTAGAAATAAATTTCTACGTTGGTATTGGGACCTATGTAACTCTGATCTTTCTATTCAAATGAAAGGTGTGTTTTATAAGTGTCTTTGAACGTTTACTGGGATCGTGTGCATGTATATGAAGTAGCACCCCAAAATGTATTATTTTTTTTTCAGCTGTGTCGTATCGCAAACTTTTGGGTAAGGTGTTACACCTACAGTTGGAAAAATACTTGTTATTCATAGGTTCGTATAGCATGTATTTCCTAGGAGTTTAGAAACATTGTAACGGTGGACTATGAATCACCTTAACTGAGAACATCTGATTGATGGCAAACAGTAAGTTCAAGTGGCAATAATACGGCTTCGTCACGCAATCTGTGGTACTATGTCAAGTCTTAGTTTGAATTGTTTATTAATTCAAACTTTTTTCATAAAGTTTAAGTAAATGGATTTTGGATTTTTTTAGTTTGTGGAAACATCGTATCACTGTTCGGGTATGAGGTCATGTAGAGTTTAAAACGTTTGAGGAGCTAGGACACTTTAAATCGTAAAATCCAGCAACTCGTCAAACGTTTCTACCAATGAAAACCCTCACATGAAACTCCCTCGTAAACGTGATATGTTTTCGTTAAATGATAAGATTTTTTATTTTTTAAGTTTCTTCAAAAAGCTAGTTGATGATAAATTATGTTTAAATATATAAACATTATTGTTTTATAATGGTTTTTACGCATGATTGATAACGAAAAATGTGTGGTATTAATAAAATCGAGTTTTGTAATATTAAATTATAATTTTATAATAAATATAAAAATGGTTACATTTTATTACCTTGAGGATTATGAAAACGACATATTCCCTTGGTATATATATTTACCAACTTTACTCTCATATAGTAACTTTATATAAATTTTACCATTAACTTAGAAAATTGGCCAAAAACAGCCCCTTGTGATTTTAGGTTTAGGATAATTACATTTTTGTGGCCGAAAAGTTAATAAGTTCAAAAGTTTCAATTTTTCCCCTTAAAGTACTCAAACGATTACATTTAAGTCTAAAAACCATACATAGGTATTTTTTTTCGAATTTCCCATCAGTTTTGCAGCATTTAGCTTATCATAATAAGCTCAAATAAGTTGAATTTACAAACTTAATAAGTTTATAGCTTATAAAAATGAGCTTATGAGCTTGTTTATCCAATTAGGGTGCGTTTGGCTTTAAAATTAGAATCCAAAAGCTTAGAGCTTTTAGGGTTTGTTTCCAAGTTTATAAATATGAGATTATGGTTTATATAGACAATACATATTGGACTGCTTTTTAGCTATTAGCTTATTAGGGTTTCGAAATTAAGGTTTTAGTGTTTTTAGGGCACGGTTTGGTTTAGGAAAACCAAACAAATGGTTTAGATTATTCAAATAGTTAAATCATAACTTATATATGCTCTACAACATAATAAGAATTTATAGAACAAGTTTAGAGACTTACAAGTACACAAATGGGTGAAATGGGTCGAAAATGGTGATATGTAACCCGATAACTTAGGAGATGAATCAAGAGCTTCTTCCTTTCTTAAACTTGGCTTCTACTTGGCTTAAACTTCCTTTCTATTCTTTCTTAGCTCGGCTAGAACACCATTTGAGAGAGTTTTATGTTTGGTTGTAAGTTATGAAAGGTGTATGTCTGTGGGTTCGGTATATTGGGCGAAATGGAGTGGGAGACCATAGGGATTGAGTGGAGTGGTGGCCAAGTTAGGGTGAGGTGGTGGCCAAGGGTTACTAGGTATGACTAAGGAGAGCTAAGACTATCTTAGAAAGGTGTTAAGAGGTGGTGAGGGGTTCGGTTATCATAGGAGGTGACAAGGGGGTTTTCTTGGTATCCAAGGTGGTGACAAAGGTGTGCGGGTGGGGTGGTTGCTTGGTGGTGACAAGGTGGTGACAAGTAGGTGGATCATGGTGGAGGGAGGGTGGTTGCTTGGTTTTGGTTCGAAACTAGGTGAACTAGTTTAGGGTTTTAGGGTTTTCGTGTAGGGTTAGGGTTTAGGATTAGGATTAGGACGAGCTAGGGTTAGGATTAGAGAGGGAAAGTGTTTAAATATGGTGCATTAGAGTGCTTGTACTTAGTGCTAAAGAGGTGGTATGAAATCCTTAAGAAAATGGAGGGAAATGAGCTAGTTTGAATTCGTGCTTTGTCAACTTGTACTTCGGGCTTAAAAGGGTTGTACATTGGTTTAGGAGGGAAAAAGGTTATTTAAATATTTATGCATTATACACTTGTAATATGCCTTGTAAGCTTGAACATTTAATTTGTATGTAAACATACATTATAGTTAGAGTTTTGTATAAACTTTAACGTTCATTAAAATGTTTTGATATAACGTTATGGAAAGTATGTTAAATAGATAACGTATGGTAAAAATGAAGTTTAAAACATATTGCTTCACATATTATGACGTTTACTTGATATAAACATTGATTGAAATTGGCATTGGTAGGTTGCGTGAGCTCGTTTTACTTTTGTAATGTAAGTTACGTTACATTATGGATGGAATAAAGAAAAAATCTTTCCATGAAAATGGTTGCTTCTATTTACATAGATGGAAATTACACTAGGAAATTGCATCTTAATTTAAATAGATGGCATACTTACATAAGGAAAATTGTAGGTTGTTATATTCTACCAACCTTAAAGGAAATTCGGTTCGAGATTTAGTTGGATGTTGGATTGAAGTTTGGGAAATAGGATGTGGATCTGGCATGAATTTGAATCTTGCGTTCCACATGTACAAGTCTGGTCCTCTTTAGAGTACCTATCTTACTTTGATCTAGGGTCGACTTTGTCTTAGTTGCTTGACTTCTCGATCCATATTTCCTATTAGGTTCTTCTACTAAGTCTGAGTTTGCTCATCGGTCTGAAGCTCTTTCATTGGAATGAAGAGATTCGTCAGATAGGCATTTCTTTAAATTAGAAACGTGGAAGGTATTGTGGACATTACTGAGTTCTTCAGGAATCTCAAGTGTATATGCCACTGGACCGACCCTTTTAAGGATCTTAAATGCTTCAATGTACCGGGGGTTAAGCTTTCCTCGTTTTCCGAATCAGATGAACTTCCGAGGTGACACTTTTAACATAACACGGTCTCCAACTTGGAATTCCAAAGGCTTTCGCCTTACATTGGCGTAACTCCTTTGCCGATCTCTTGTAGCTTGCAAGCATTGTCAGATTTGCACTATATTTTTGGTGGTTTCATGGATTATCTCTAGTCCCGTGAGTTGAACATCTCCAACTTCGGCCCAGCAGACAGGTGATTGACACTTTCGACCATAAAGTGCCTCGAATGGTGCTTCTTTAATACTAGCATGGTAACTGTTATTCTAAGAAAATTCTACCAATGGTAAGTGTCTCTCCCATCCTTTTCTAAAATCTATAACACATGCTCAAAGCATGTCTTTGAGTGTTTGGATGGTTCTTTCACTTTGTCCATCAGTCTAGGGATGATATGCCATACTCATGTCTAATTGAGTACCCAAGGCACTCTGCATTGATTGCCAGAATCTGGATGTGAAATGACTGTCACGATCTGAGATGATAGATATCGGTACTTCATGCCGTGAAACCATTTCCTTTATATACAACCTTGTAAGGGTTTCCATATTATCTGTCTCTCTAGTAGGATGAATGTGTGATTGGGTAAGGGGTCTACAATGACCAAATTGGGTCATGTGTTGTTGTTTTGGGTAATTTTGTAACGAAGTCCATTGTTATTCTTTCCCATTTCCATGTAGGAATCTCTGTTTGTATCAGTAAGCCAGATGGCTTTTGACATTCTGTTTTAATTCTAGAGCATGTTAAACACTTGCCAACATACTCAACGATGATTGCCTTCAAGTTATGCCACCAATAGAGTTTCTTTAGATCCTGATATATTTTTTTAGAACCTGGGTGGATGGAATACTTTGATTTATGGGATTCATGTATGATCAAGTCCCTCAAATTACCAAAGAGTGGTAACCAACTTTGATTCTTAATACACCGGTTTCCATCAGGACGTACTTCAAATGCTTTGTCCATTCCTCGTAGGTTCTCAGCTTTTGAAGTTTCTTCTTCTATGATTGCGCTTATTGGGCTTCGAGGATTTGTAATGCGTAATTTGGGTGAAGGGTATAACTAATGCTCTAACCGGGTGGTTTTATCGTTCCTTCCCCGGTTTAAGGTCATCTGCTATATCATTTGCCTTTTCCTGTATGGTAGCGAATCTCCCAATGTATCTGCGAGAAATTCTAAACCAACGACGTTTTTGTCTCATGTTTAACTCTTCTGATCAGGATATGCTGAAGGACTATTATGATCATGTGCACAGTACACTTTGTGCATACAGATAGTGTCTCTAATTTTAGAGCGAACACTACTACTCCTTATTTGAGGTGTGATGTGTATAGTTCTCTTTGAGGCTTGAGAAGCAATAACTTTTTCTCTTTGCATTAACACTGCTCCCAGACCTTGATGTAATGCATCAAAGTAAACGACAAAGTCATCGTTTCCTTCTGGTAATGCTAAGATTGGAGCTTCACAAAGTTTCTGTTTTAGCAGTTGGAAAGCTGACTCTTGATTTTCTCCCCAGATATACTTCTTATTTTTCTGGGTTAATTCAGTCAAAGACTTTGCAATCTTCAAAAAACCTTTAATAAATCTACGATTTATGCCATCAATCCAACACCATGATCTGTATCTAACTCAAAATGAAATTAGTATCAATTTGAGCCCAAGCTAAATGTGTAGAAACCATAAACCATCTACACGAACCAACCCATCACCAAGTATAACTCGGCCCATCCGATTGTGTTAAAGCCCAATCTGCCAAAAGCAATATACCGGATCATAAGTGGTATATAGTACTCGATCCAAAACAAATAGTAGGCCCAATCCAATCAAACTTATACATGGTACTGAGTAAATCAGATAAACACATCCCCTATTATATTAGGGCATATTCCTTAGTCTCACACAAAGTCAACCCTAATCCCTTTTCTCATTTCATCCTACGCAGTCACTCATCTCTCCCAAAAAATAAACACACCTCTTGCTTATCTCCAAATGAATCTCACCAAATTAATAAATCAGAAGTACTAACACAGATCCAATACTCCCAATGATATATGAAATCTTAACACCAACCCTTCAAATCTTGTAAGATACTTGCGGTGAATCAAGATACTTGCGGCATCAAGATCCTTAATTGGGTCTCGGGTTTCTGTGTCAATCGAAACAAAGATCGATTGTAACAAGTTTGTTATAACTCTTCTTTAATTTCATAAATAAAAAAGTTGTGTAACCTAACAAGGATCGATGATGAGATGGGTTTCGATTCATTAAGGTCATAAATGATCTTGAATTATTTTGAGACGAACGAATCAAATCCGACTAAGATCTTCTATTATTTAATTTTCGTTTAATTCACTAGTATAAAAACTGGTTTTGGTCACACATGGGCAAAATGGAACGGCCACACATTCACATATTTATGTGACCAAATGTACAAAAAAAGACACCATTTACTAATTAGTCACACATGAACATTTTTATCGTGTGACCATTAGAACCGTATTGCCACACATTCGAACATCATGTGGCTAAAAGTAACTGGTAATATTGTTTGGTCACATATGAATTTGGAACGTGTGACCAATACAAGTAAGCTTGAAGCATTAGTCACGATATACATATAAATAGTGACAAATATTTGTCACACACTTGAACAATGTGACTAAATGGCATATATGGTCACACTAAACGTTTTGTCACACAAACATAAAATTCATGTGGCCATTGGATGATCAATAGTCACACAAAATACACATTTTCTTCACTTTAAACACTATATGGTCACACTTATTAACACTTTTGGTCACTTTATGCTTAGTTGTATGTGACTAAATACCCAAAACAAACATGCTTTGTGTGGCTAAATATTACAAAAGGTCACACAAACTTCAAATTCATGTGGCCATTGGATGATCAATAGTCACACAAAATACACATTTCTTCAATTTAAACACCATATGGTCACACTTATTAACACTTTTGGTCACTTTATGCTTAGTTGTATGTGACTAAATACCCAAAACAAACATGCTTTGTGTGGCTAAATATTACAAAAGGTCACACAAACATCAAATTCATGTGACCATTAAATAATCAATAGTCACACAAAATACACATTTCTTAAATTTAAACACCATATGGTCACACTTATTAACACTTTTGGTCACTTTATGCTTAGTTGTATGTGACTAAATACCCAAAACAAACATGCTTTGTGTGGCTAAATATTACAAAAGGTCACACAAACATCAAATTCATGTGGCCATTGGATAATCAATAGTCACACAAATTACACATTTCTTCAATTTAAACACCATATGGTCACACTTATTAACACTTTTGGTCACTTTATGGTTAGTTGTATGTGACTAAATACCCAAAACAAACATGCTTTGTGTGGCTAAATATTACAAAAGGTCACACAAACATCAAATTCATGTGACCATTAAATAATCAATAGTCACACAAAATACATATTTATTCAATTTAAACACCATATGGTCACACTTATTAACACTTTTGGTTACTTTATGCTTTGACTAAATACCCAAAACAAACATGCTTTGTGTGGCTATATATTACAAAAGGTCACAGAAACATCAAATTCATGTGGCCATTAGATAATCAATAGTCACATAAATTACACATTTCTTTAATTTAAACACTATATGGTCACACTTATTAATACTTTTTATCACTTTATGCGACTAAATACCTAAAAAAACCAATATATTCATAACAAGAAAATAAAAAAGGATGTTACACCCCAGCAAGAATCGAACCCGCGACCTCCCTTACAGAAGTCAAGCGGGTTACCATCTTGCCAGAGCAACCTATACGTTAATTGAATGCATTTCCATTTTAATATAGAAGTTTAAGTTTCATTGTTGTTGGCTAGTAGCTAAAAAATGCTTATAAAAAAGGATGGTTTGACTGGATTTGAAATGTTTTGATCAAAACTAAAATCGCTACCTATTTATACTCCTAGTTTGGGATTTGGCAGTTTTGGTCCTTGAGGTTTCTAACTACATACAATTTCGGCTTAAAGGTTTTCTAAGGTTAAAGTAGTTTAGGAAATGGCAGAATTAGTCCTTAAGTTTAATAGAGCTAGGAGACGATTAGCATATTGCACATAAGTCCATGAACTCTTTAACTAATGACAATTTTGGCCCTTTAAGTTAAAAACAATTAACCCCCCCCTTAAATTTTAACCTCGTATTACAACGAAATCTTTTCCATTAATTGTATGATGTGATCTAGAAACCCATTTGATGCCATAAACTTGAAAACACTCTCCCCTTCAAACAATGACTCGTTTTCTATTGAAAGAGATGTTGTCGTTGTTTGAGTTAAAAAGTTTATTTTGAAAAACTTAAATTGATGAATTTCCGACAACACTTTACCACCGTGATGAACATAAATAATTTGTTGAAGAATCAATTAAGAAGAAAATTATTTGGTTATAAAGGAAGACTTCTCTTCCAAAAGAGGAAAAACGCACTGAAACGTACATTAGACCTTGGGTGCACGGATATTAAGTAATCCATTCTCGGGAAAAATTAATTACCCGTTGTTAGGAATGGCAGTCTTTTTGGCGAGAAGCATTCCTCAATTTGAAAAACCGGTTGCAGTCTGAAATAACTGCAAGCCATTGAGACGTGTTTTAAAATAGTTTGAACTTTCGCTCGAACTTCATTTAAAGACCCGTATCATTATTGAATGACATTTCTAGGTCCGTAAATGTTATCAATTGACAGAAGACATGTCTTGAAAAATATTTTTGGTATTTTCTATTTTTTGATTTTTATGGTTTTTGTAGTTTTTATATTTTTGTATTTTGTTTTTGTATTTAATTATATACAAATATACATAGGGTATATGAAGACCATCCTTTACTCCGCCTCTCCTTCCTGAAGATGTTTAAGGGTTTCCGGAGTCATACTCTTCATACCAAGTCGCGAGAGTAGAAATTCGAACCGCTCTTTTGGTAATGCCTTGGTGAATATGTACGCAAGCTGATAATCCGTCGTCACGAAGTACAATTCAACCACGCCCTTCTCAACCTGCTCTCGAATGAAATGGTTCGTATGTCAATGTGATTGGACCGGGAGTGCTAGACATTATTACAACAGAGAGAAATGGCACAACGATTATCACAATATAGTGGAATCTTATTGAAGGCAAAGCCATAGTCTGTAAGCTATGACCTCATCCAAAGTATCTGAGCACAGCATCCAGACATGGCAATGTATTCAGCCTCTGTAGTTGAGATCGCAATGCTCTTTTGTTTCTTTGATGACCAGCTGACTAATTTATCTCCAAAGAACTAAGCACTTCCTGACGTATTTCTTCGTGTGTCTTGACAACCTGCATGGTCCGCATCTGCATAGGTCGTTAGTGTCATAACGGTGTCTTTCGGATACCAAAGTCCCTAATTAATGGTTCCTCTGAGATACCGAAAGACCCGTTTAATTGCTTCAAGGCGCTTTTTGGTAGGCGATGCCTGATACCTAGCACACATGCATACAGTGAATACAAGGTCGGGTCTGCTGGCAGTGAGATACATTAGGGAGCCGACCATACTCCGAAACTGAGTCTGGTCAACTGGAATCCCTAAGGGGTCCTCATCCAGTTTGAGTCGATCCACCATGGGTGTATCAACAGGGTTACATGAATCCATCCTAAATTTCTTTAATATTTCTAGAGCAAATTTTGATTGATTTATAAAAATGCCTCTGGGACTTTGAGAAACTTGTAATCCTAAGAAAAAAGACATTTGTCCCGTCATTGACATTTGGAATTTTGAACTCATCTCATTGGAAAATATGTCACATGCTTTAGGGTCGGTCGAGGAAAATATGATATCATCTACATAGATTTGAACAGGAAGAATATGTTTGCTTGTTTTTCGAGTGAATAATGTTGGGTCCACTACACCTTTGGATAACTTATTGTCCAGAAGAAACCGTGACAAAGTGTCATACCACGCCTGAGGAGCTTGCTTTAAACCATACAGAGCCGTCTTCAGACGATAAACATGTGTCAGATGATCTGGATCAACGAAACCCTCTAGTTGACAAACATAGACTTCCTCCTTTAATTCGCCATTAAGGAATGTTGTCTTGACATCCATTTGATAGATGGTTATGTTCATACTGGCGGCATTAGCGATGAAGATTCTTATAGCCTCGATGCGTGTAACTGGTGCAAAGGATTCCTCGAAGTCAATACCCTCCTGTTGTCGATATCCCTTGGCCACCAACCTAGCCTTGTTTTTCAGAACATCGCCGTACTCATCAAGCTTAACTTTGTAAATCCACTTGAGAGAAATAATCATGACATAGTCTGGTCGTGGTACTAATTCCCATACTTGAAGTCGAGCAAATTCATGAATTTCATCTTGCATGGCTTGAAACCAGCAATCCTCAGTTATGGCAGATTTGAACTTCTTTGGTTTGACTTTGGACAGTACAGAGTTATACAAGCACCACAAGGCATTGGTTGCAAATTGTTTTCTAGTGGATACTGGTCGAGAGGGATTGCTAATGACATTATCAAGCGGGTGATCCTTGCTCCATTTCCCGAGATGATGATGTGGTTGAGAGACATAAGTTGATGCCGGTGAACTAACATCCCTAGATGATGATGCTTTAGAACTAGGTTCCAGAGTAAACACATTGACGAAGGGATTGTTGTCAACATGAGCAAAAGGATTGTCTTGAATGATAGTAGATCCAGCAGCAACACCTTGATGTGAACTTGGAGATTGTAATGCCAAAGATGATGGTGAATGACTTGGAGAAGGTGCATCTTGATCAATGGTAGTAGAAGAAGGCGTACCGGTTGAATTGACTAGAACTGGAACTACTAGAGCAGGAGAAACCGATCTTTCAACACGTGGAGGTTCAAGGTATTCATCGAACATTGGTTGGAATAAAATCTCTAGTTCTTTATTTGTGGGGGGGTACATAAGGTGCTGCAGGAACCAGATTGGGTACGATCTTTGAACTTATCAGTCCAGGCGTCAGAAAAGTAGGTGCAGGTCCTGTACTGAGTTGCACAGGAGCCATCGGCTTAGACAGCTCATCGAATTAAATGTGAATAGTTTCCATGATTCGTCGGGTCCTTTTATTATAGATTCTATAACCCTTCCTGCTTGGTGCATAACCAACAGAAATTCTAATATCAGCTATTGGTTGTAATTTTCCAAGATCCTCGCTGTCATTTGTAGGGTAACAAAGAGCACCAAAGACTCAGAAAAAGGTAAGATCAGGCTTCTAATCATGCACTAGCTCATATGGGGTTTTGTTATGACGAGTGTGAATGAGGGATCGATTTTGGGTGTAACAAACCGTAGCAAGAGCTTCTGCCCATAGAAACATCAGGGCCTTAGAAAATATCAGCATTGACCTAACAGCCTCAAGAAGAGTACGGTTTTGTCTTTCGACAATGTCGTTCTGCTGTGGAGTCCTCGAAACTATTTTTTGGTGAAAAATGCTGACACTTTCATAATATTTAGTCAAATCTTTATTGACAAATTCTGTGCCACTATCGGTACGGATGTATCTAACATTTTTGTTGAGACCAACTTGTATTTGTTTTAGAAATTTGATGACGAACTCTGGGGTTTCATCTTTCGATCTAAAAAACTTAACCCAAGTAAACCTCGAATAGTCATCGACGATGACTAAGATGTATTTCTTCCCATTAATTATTTGCACTCGCATTAGTCCACATAATTCCATATGAAGGGTATTAAGAACTTCCAAGTTGGTGTTTTCAGCTTTGGGTGTGTGGGTATGCTTTTTGCTCTTCCTTAGTTGACATGCGGAGCAAAGACGATCTTTCTTAAACTTCAATCTAGGTAAACCTCTTACTAAATCCTTTCTGGCAAGGTCATTGATGGTACCAAAGTTCAAGTGGTTTAAACATCGATGCCATAACCATGATTTATTCTTGGAGGCTTTGGGCAACAAGCAGATTGAGGAGGACTTCATCATGTCTTCAACCGAGATAATGTACAATTTATAACCACGAGAACCTTTGATTAAGTTAACACCATCAGTATCGCGAACATAACATGAGTGCTTCCTGAATGCAACTTCGAGATCAGAGTCACAAAATTGTCTGACAAAAAACAGATTATGTCCCAGTCCTTCCACATAGTATACCCTGTAGATCACACTGTCACCAATCACGTAATCTCCATAACCCATGATAGCACCAAAGTGGTCATTCCTGAATCTAACTGTCCCGATAAACTTTTTCACGAAATTCCTGAGCTGTGAGCGATCCCTCGTCATATGTTTTGAGCAACCTAAGTCCAAATACCAAAGGACGATCTGTACAACCTGCATTTGAAAACAGACAAAGATGGAGAGTTTGGAATGTTGGATCCCCAATTTTAGTTGGGTTCCTGTTGGTTAGCATGAGCAATGACCTGATTCTTAGGTAAAGTGGGAAGGCAAACGAGAACTGCCTGGTACTATTGGTTTCTACGTTGGTATCTAGTTAATGGTTTCTGAGCTGTGTGACTTAGTTTCTTAGTTATCACAAATTTACTAGTACTAACATTTTCAGTTTGCGTAGCAGGCATGACTTTGGGTTTAGTGAGCCTAGTTAAAGGGTATTGTTCTGCTAAAGTAAATATTCTGTCTGTGGGCCTCCATTGATAACAAACACTGGTAAGCACTTTTCCTGTTGCTTTCCACACTTGCTTAACTTGCTTAGGTATCCAAACTTGCTTAACTTTACGCACAACATTTTTAACAAAGGGGGATGCATTCACAGAGTGCAAATAATTAACCACACACACATCATGATTTGCGGAAATTAAGCATTTGTTACATGTTTGGCAAACAGAATGAGAATTCGGATTAATTACAGTACGCTTAGAGCTAATACTAGAATCAACACGATTCGTGGTTTTCAAACTAGACTTATTGGTCCTAGGGTGTTCTTCTACTTGCTTCTTGTTGACACTCTTAGCCGGCAAGATCCTATTTTTCTTGGTATTGCTCCTAGGCTGTGATCCGCTAGCATCAGTGCAACTGTTTACTCCTGTAGAAGGAGGCACAGGGACATTAGTCTTCTGAATGTTCAGTTGCTCTACACGTTTGTGTGTGTTACTATTTGACGTTTCACATTGGTCCTCAAAAGTAACTTGCTTTTTCCTAGTTAAAGGGGTAGCAGCATGGTTTTTATCTCGTTGATTGAAGTCTTTCGGACAAGTGCCAATCACATATTCTAACAGTTCCTGAGAGTGTTTAGTGTAAAGGCAAGCAAATGCAAGTGAGCTATCTAATGGTCTTTCAACCTTAGCTTCCTCTACGATCTCGCGAAGGGTTTCCACACTTTCCTTAAGGTGTTTGAGATAATCTAGATGCACTTCCCTATTGTTCCTATTGCGAGGGGGAATTGGTTCAACATCTATCGCATACCTACCAGTGGTAAGAACTCTTGGTTTTACAGAATCCATAGTGATGCATTTTAGATTTTCATGTATTTGGGCTTTTAGATTCTCATTTTTAGTTAACAAGGCAGTTGTTTGTTCGATATGTCTAGCACGCGTGATCTTAATAGAATCATATAATTCCTTGTAATGCTGCTTAATTTTTGCATTCTCGGTCCTAAAAAGCTTATTTTGTTCTTGGAGAACTGTGACTTTGTCAGTTAATTGAGTGATCTGAAAATCTAAGGCCCTGAAATCAAGTGTACGGTCGGTTTCACTATGGGTTTCCTTTAATTGAGAGATTTGTATTCTTAATTTTTTAATTTCGTTGTTCTTTCCTTAAATGGAAGCTTTCATTTTTTCGATTTCAAAAATTGAGTCAAAATCAGGAGTATCCCTAGCAGGTAGAGATTTGTTGTTTCCAAAACTTTCTTTAAGGTGTTGATACTTTAGTTGTAAATTTAAGTGATTTACCTCAAGGTTGGAAAAACGTTTTACCAATTCATTATGATCATCCTTTTGAATCTTATCTTTTAGTTTAGAAAGCTCTGCTTCAACTGTTAGACAACATGCTTGAACAACAGTGTGGGCATCATGCATTTTAGTGAATCTAGATACAGTAAGCTCAAAATTTGTTGCAATATAAAACACTTCTATAGACAAGCAATCATTAATTAAATTATCATTTGAAATGAGAAGATTTTTTCACTCAATCTCATCATGCTTCCTATTTATAACATTTTGGTCAATCTCAGCTTCCAACTCTTCAAAAACTTCTTTCATTTCTTTAATTTCTTTAGTGAGAGCCTTTTGAATACCCTCAAAATGGGTTTTAAGTGTTTTGAAAAATGGAATGACTTTGGTGAGATAGCATTCCTTGGTTTGTTCAAAACCCTTTCCCCTTCAGTAAGCCCCGTTGGTGTAATTCTCTTTTTACAGATTTTTTCAAATTCCGAAAAAGTTGTATAAGTGCAAAAATGTTAATTTTCACTTGACTTTTTGTTGGAAGCACCCTAGGGACAAGCATTGTGGGTGTATTTGGAGGATACACCATCAACGCTTTGATTGGTCTTGAAGTTGTGGTCTGCCCTATGAGAGCTTCTGCTTTCATTTTGATGAGATAGTTGGACCAAAATATCTGCTCAGGGGTCAATTGTTTCTAAGGTGTGAAAGTTGCTAAGTAGTTCTTTTTCGAGTAATCATGTGGTGCAATCTTAACCTTCTTTTTCACACACTCTGGGTCTTTCATTTTATCGTTTATCTTCTTCCTTGTGATTTCAGCTATCTCTAAGGTATCCTCTAAGTTGTGCACTATAGCTAGGACATGAGTAGTTTTAATAATTTCTTGACCATTATACAGGGCAGACTGAACTTGCTGTGCACGGGTGAGACATAAGGGGTTCTTGTAGCCAATAGCTACCTTATTCTGTTCATCATAATAAGGCTTTGGTTTGCACAGCATGTGAACTGTTTGAAGAGACTGGTCTTGTTTGTATAATTTATCCTCAACCTTTTCTTTTAAAGCATTCATGTCCAAAAATTCTTCATGGTATTTATTTTCTTTCTGTTTAAAATCCTTTTTCAAAGACGTAACTTCTTCTACCATTGACTTGTTATGGTTAATAGTAGAGGTAAGTTACAGTTTTACAGAATGAAGTTCCCTTTTCAATTTTTCTCCTTTAAGATTACGATCAACGATAACTATTCTTAATTGTTCATTAATCTTTTGTTCTCTTTCTGTTAATTCAAACTTGGCCCGTCTTTCATACAGTTTAACTTGTTCCTTATATGTCACAAGTTCAGCAGTTAATGAATTTTCAACTACATTGTTTTGTGTGGTTATAGAGACACATTGGGCAGACGGTTCATATATATCATTAAGTATCATCATGCATGCATCATTTGGTACAAAAGATACATTACTTTGTACAACTGGCACTACGTTTTCCTTTACATACTGATCATATGGAATCATATTACTATCACTCGTATAATCAGCATGTGAGTCAACAACGTAGTTTGGTTGTACATCGTCATGCATCTCGTGTACTTCATGATGTTCACAAACAACATCCTGATAGTGATCATTATCGTGTACCTCAGATAGAATGTACGAATCATAAGACGGACCGGCTTCATCATAAACAGGATCTATGGATGATAGATTTGCTATGAACATAGTCAGTGTAGCAGGAGCCTCATCAACATCAAAATCAAAAGCATTACAGTCATCAGCTTGAAACACATTATCCACATTGAGTGCTAAGTCCTGAACTAGTTGCTCATCCGCATCTTCATCAACAACATTGTCTTGTCCACCTGCAATAAATAGCAACTGCTCTTCATCTAATGCCACCCTATTCTATAAGGACTCTGCTTCACGCAACATCTTGTATTTTTGAAGTATTATGAGTTTTGTGGTCGCTTGGGCTGAGTGCAGTTCCTTGCTATGTGGCCTATACCGTTGCAGTTGTAGCACTTAATCTGTCATGCTTGACCTGGATTTGCATTCCCAACTCTGTTCTGAGCTCCCCCATAACCAGCTGCACCTGCACCCCTTGCATTGTTCCCCTGACCTCTATTCCGTCGACCCTGAACATTCTGAACAACAACCCTGCCGTCTTGAACTATGGCTTGGTTTCTTATATTTGATGAAGTTTTGAGTTGATTGTTTGTTTGAGGAAGGTATGTTTTGTATGATTAGGTGAGTAGGGAAAATGTGTTGGTTAAGTTCTCAATTAAGTTTTCTGTTGGAGAGAGTCCTGAGTCAAGTTGAGTGTTGTTAGCAAAGTGTGGTTGAAGATGTGTGGATGGTAGAGTGGTAGATGATTATGAGTAGTACCGCTGTTGTGAAAAATTAGACATCAAGGCGAAAGGATCAACAGTGTGTTGAGTAAATCGATCCAACATCATTTTGTTCTTACTGGCGTGTGTCTCGTGTTGCTTCAGATAAACATACAGCTGATCATAGTTGGAGTCCCTCAAGCCTCTGTTTAGTTTCACTGCTGTTACAAATCTACCCCATTCAGGTAACATCAACTGCATTCTGGACATGGTCATCTTGATGTTCCGCATGTCGTTGATGAGCTTGGCAAACCGGAAATAATAGTCGTAAATGGTTTCTCCTTTGTTCTGATGGAAGTGTTCAAGTTCATCATACAGTTGTGATTCTCGATCTTCTTTCGTTAGTTCCGAACCTTCTAGGAGCATCTTCACATTATCCCAAATGTCTTTTGCTTCAGTGTAATGATTGATGAGAGTGTAGATGTCTTTTGGTAACCCTTGAAGTAGGATGTTTGCTGCTAGAATGTCAGAAATGACGTTGAAAGGGATTCATAGTACTTTTCATGTTTCGAATCTTAAGAAATGTTTAGCGGAAGTTGATATTGTTGTCCCGATGGATGAGATTCAACTTGATGATAAGCTACATATGATTGAAGAGCCAGTGGAAGTTGTTGATAGAGAGGTTAAGCGACTTAAGCAAAGTAGGATACCTATAGTTAAAGTTTGTTGGAATTCGTAAAGAGGTCCAGAATTTACTTAGGTATGTGAGGATCAGATTAAGAAAAAGTACCCTCATCTCTTTACAAGTAAGGATAAAGCGAGGGAAGCGGATAAATCGAGCCGAGCACCAGGATGACGCTCCTTAAAGGAGGGGAGAACATAACAACCAGAGTTTTAGGTCAACGTCTATCCCTAACTAAGATAATTATTTTTGCTACATAAATAGTTATAGTCGTTTATGCTATATAAGGTCTGATGAGAATTTCCATTTATAGGGTAATTT
>BQNB010045895.1:0-44024 GCA_026074375.1 Tanacetum coccineum | reverse complement strand
AAGCAAGAACAATAAGCATTTTTTTTGTTTTTCTTAACTGTTTTAATCAAAACAAAGTAAAAGCTAAAAGCAGATTATTACATACTTTAAACTAAATGAGATAAGCAATAATAAGACAGATTAAGCATTATTAAAGTAAGATTAAGCACAATTAAGCAGAATATAAGCAAAATAGTTATTAAGCTAAAAATGTGTAAAAGGAGAAGTACCTTTGTCCCAGTTAAACAGGGACAAATAAGCTCTCAAGGAGCTGATCTACAAGCTCCAGCTCATTTTCATGAGCTGGTAAAGTCCAATAAGCCCTTCCCAATCTGGCTTATCATCTAAATTATTAAGCATTCCATAGGCAAAAGTATTTTTGGTATTTTGAGTGATCAAACTTAATCAACTAAGATATAAGTAAGCAAAGCTGATTAGTGATTAGCTTTCAGAGATAATAAGAGTTTGTACCTTATTAAGTACGATTTAAACGCATTTTAAACTAAAATTGCAATTAAGTAAAACATGATAAAGTAAAAATTGAACGAAAGCTGAACTTTTATTAAAATTTTAAAAAGATTACAAGGTATTAAAAAGACATTACATTAAAACAATAAGCTATTCTATAAGCTAAAAATTACACACCAATCTATGAAACCTAAAGCCCTATTTATAGCAATTGAGGGATGCTTCTAGGCCTTGGAGGAGCGTCCTTCTTCTCTGATCTTTGCCCATAAATCCAAACCGCCTTTGATCATCTAATTCTGACCCTTGATTCGTTGTGACGTCTCATTAACCATTGAAATCCTCTGGGATTGCCAGCGTGGAGATTTTGATGTAACAACTTAGGCTTCTAGAAGGGTGGGTTAAGTGAGGGCGAGTGTGAGTAGAGGATTTACCTTGTGTGTGAATTGCTCTGTGTAAAAGTAAAAAGGGAGGGAAAAGGGGACGAAGCCCAGTGTTTTGATTATAACATTTGGGGGCATTGGCCCCTTTTTTACAAGTTTAACCTAGGATTGAACTTGGGCTTGGTATAATTATGTTGGGTCGGGTTAAAGGTTATAATTTTAATGGATTAACGGGAGTTAAGGTTAAGGACTAATGGTGTAATGGAAAGGACTAACGGTGCAATTGGTTTGAACTGGTGTTGTTAGTCCCCAAGGACTAACTTTGTAATAGTTTTAGGGTATTTTAGGGTTAAAGGATTAACGGGATTGGATTTGGTTAAGACATAAGATAAATTCGCCTTCGGCTTCGATTTCTCTTACTCTTTCCATTCTCGTGCTCGGTTTTGTCCGTTTTGCTTTGTTTTTGTCCTTTTATTTAATATTCATACCTGCAAGACATAAATCACAAAATACATATATACAATGCATTTTTATGTCATTTTCGTTCATTATTGGTCTTTTTAGCTTGTTTTATTTGGTAAAAGGTATGTGTATTTAAGCATATACCACGCATCGTCGATAGATTCATCTTGATATTGTTGGAACACCAAGGTATATCCTTGGAATGGGAAGGTTGTGGTTAGTGGTGAGTTTTGAAAGGGTGTGGTAGGTGGTCTTTCATACATCATGATGGTGAACGAAAGAGTTACAAACAAAAGGCAGAAAGAAAAGATAGATTACAAGAAAGTTAATTAATGGAAATTAAAATCTCACTTGATAGGAATCAAGCGATTAGACCTAAGTTAAACAGTGGTTGAAACCTAACTATTCCCTGGCAGCGGCACCAAAAACTTGATGCGGCTGTCGTTAGACTTAAACAAGAAGTTTTACAACTCCCTAGGAAGTGCACCTAATCGTTGCAGTGTAGTATAGGCAAGACTTGAGGGTTGTTATCATTCTCTAGGGGAATAGGTTGGGAAGGCTCAATCAAGATCTAACAGCGGTCTACGGGGTTGAGAGAAGATTCTTTTTGTATTTTATGTAATAGAAAGCAGGTAAAACATATGGTTTGCAAGGTTGGCTTGTTTTATCTAATTAAACTAAATTATAATCTAAATGTTGGGATTAAAAGCTTCATAAGGCTGTTTGGAATTATTGTTGCTCTTATCAAAGTTAGTGCTGCTTAAGAAGAAAGTTAATGTTGCTGGTGTATAAGTTACTGATGCTAGTGTTCAGAGTTAATGCTACTGATACAAAGTTACAACTGCTGACAGAGTTACAACTGCTAATGGATAAAGATTGATAGAAGATAAAGATTGCTTATGTAATATGTATAGATTGATTAATTTTGTTAAAAGTTACGTTAAGTTATTTATTTTAGAAGTTCATGATAAAAACTTAGGTAAATATTTGTTAAAACGCGTCTAGGACTCCTTGGTGTATAAAAGGAGGTCCTAGGGCATAAAGATTGATATCTTGTTTCATTGTTCTGTCAATCTATTCGTAGCTTCAAGGTTGTAAACCCTAACACTATTAAGAGTTTTCGTATTATATTGAGGCTGAAAGTTTGGTAAACTATTTTGTTATTGATCTTATTTATTATTGTTTCATAGAAATTCTTCTTAGTATCTTTGACTAGATTCTGCATAGTCTTTGATATTCACAATCAAAGTTCTATCATAGTTGTTTTGAATTTATCCAATATAACTTAGGCTTATACAAGCTAAGCAAGATCTATTCTATTGGGATCAACAAGTGGTATCAGATCTTGTGAGAAGAAAGAAGCTTGAATAAGAAGACTAGAAACCTCACTATTACAAGATCTACCCACTTTTCAAGAAGCAATGGCATTTCCAATTACTCAAAACCATTACTGCTACCCATACTCCAACCTGGTGAGTATGATCTCTGGAAGATAAGGATGGAGCAGTACCTACAGTGCATTGATTACACTCTATAGGAAATCGTAGAAAATGGTAATGCACCTATAGTAACAAAAATTGTTGATGGTAAGGAGATTGTTATCCCTCCTAAAGTGGTTGAAGATGAAAGGCACAAAGATGGGAAGTATGATTTATAAGGCATGAAGCACTTTGTAGGATGGTCTTAACTAATGGAATCTATTAAAGTTTAAATCATTCTATAGGATGCAAAAAGACATGATGCAAGCTATGAGAACATTATTTAGGAGGTAATTACTGATACAAAAGAAAACTCCAGAAAAAATCTTCTGACGCAGCAGTATGAAAACTTTGCTGCTCCAGCAATAAAGGGATTGAAGCAATCCTATGAAAGGCTTCAAAAAGCTAATTTTGTCACCTGGAGTTGCATGGTGAAATCACTCTCAAGAAGAAAACAATGAGAAGTTTTCTTGAAGAAGTTTGTCAAAAGAAATGGACATATGCATAATATTATGTGGATGGAAACAAACCAAGTGATTGAGACATTATGTTTGGATGAACTTCTTCAACAACTTGACAGGTTATGAATCAGGAGGTTCAAGGGACATCTAGCTCATACCACATACTCACACAATGTAGCCTTTCTGTCATCTAGCAGCACTAGCAGTGCATCTAGAGCAGTTAATACTGCTCAAGGTGTTAATACAGCTAGCACTCAGGGTGCTGCTGATAGTTCAATAATTGTTGAAAATTTGAGTGATGCTATGATTTATTCCTTCTTTGCTAGCCAACCAAATACTCCATAGCTAGATAATGAAGATCTACAACAAATCAATCCTGATGATCTAGAAGAGATGGATTTGAGGTGGAACATTGCTATGCTAACTATGAGGGCAAGAAGATTCCTAAAGACTACTAGTAGGAAGTAGACATGGCCCAACAAAGAAAGAATTTGGTTGGACATGTTCAAGGTGGAGTGTTTCAAATGCGACAAGAGAGGACACTTTGCAAGGAGTGCAGGGGGCACCCAAGGAATTCATGACAGGAAGGAATAAAAAGAGCCTACAAGAAGGATTGTGCTAGTTGAGGAAACTACTTCAAATGCCTTAGTGTCTTAGTGTGATGGCTTTGTCTATGATTGGAGTGACCAAGAAGAAGAAGGTCCAACCTACTTTGCTCTTATGGCTTATTCTTCAACAAGTTTAATTTCTTCTACAAACTCTAAAGTATCTAATGACCTAAATTGTTGTTCATCTTGCTTAGAATGTGTAAAAAATCTAAAAGAACAAAATGAACATTTAGTTAAAGACTTAAGAACTGCTAGGATAAGTGTTGTCTCTTATAAAACTGGTTTAGAATCTGTAGAAGCCTAGTCGTGTTTGTTCTTTAAAAAATGAGAGTCTGTGTAATGAGGAAGACCTATAAAACTCTTTAACGTGTGAATCTATTTAAGAGATTTAGATCTTACATAGCTTAAAAGGAAATTAGAGTTGACTATAAAAGAAAAAGATGAGGTTCAACTTACAGTATAAAAATTTGAAAATTCATCAAAAAGCCTAAGTAAACTTCTAGACAGTCAGATAATGGATAAGTTTAAAACAGGATTAGGGTATAATGCTGTCCCACCTCCCTATACTAGGAATTTTATGCCACTAAAATCTGATTTAGTTTATCCTAGTCTAGTATGTTTTTGTGATGTGATATGAGTCGTTAGTGAGCCTATAGTTTGGAAATGCCTATGTTGAGAATAATGAACTAAGACTACTAGCAAACAAAAATGGAGCCCCAATTATTGAGGAATGGGTATCTAATAGTGATGAAGAAAATGTGCCTAAGGTTAAAACAATTGAGATGTTTAATAAACCTAGTTTTACTAATATAAACGTTGTTAAGTTTACTGAGCAAGTAAAATCTCCTAGGAAAACACCAGTTGATAAAAATAGGCAAAACAACAATAGTCATAGAAGGAAACAAGAGAATCTGGGGAACCAACAGATGTCTCAAAAAATTTGGAGTAATTTTGAGATGTTCAACAAAGGCTTGTTCACGTTGTGTGTCGGTAGTTTTGATCATTTGAAGAATGATTGCAATAACTATGGTATAATAATGGAAGATTTGCAAAAAGACCAAGTTGTGTAGCTTTGGACCAATGTTTAAGGGCGTGAACAAACAAAAAATTTCTCTTAATTAAACATCACATCAGTCCAAAAGGAACATGATTTCAAGAACAGTCTTAACTAGGTCTGGCCCAATTTCACTTAATACTGCTAGACCAGGTGATTAAGAGAAGAAGCTTATCCAAATGATTATGATTCACATATACCAGAATGTTGCATATTTGCTCACAAAAGCATTTGATGTTAGCAGATTTCAATATCTGATTGCAAGTTCTGGAATGCTTAATCTCTGAAGTCTTGACTAATGGAAGGATGTTTGGAATGGAATGAAAAAGCTGCTAAGGATGAAATTAGAGTAAGTACTTGTAACTTAAAAGTTTCTGCTATTAAGTATAATTAGTGCTGCTAGTTATACTAAATACTGCTGAGTTAATACTGTTAGTTATACTTACTACTGCTGGTATTATTAATACTGTGAGAATTAAGAGAATAAGTGAGATGAAAAATAGAAAGAGAGATGTGTGAAAATAAAAACAGATAGAGTGAATTGGTAAGAAAAAGAATTGAGAGATATAGTAAGACGAAAAATAGAAAGAGAGATGTGTACAAATAAAAACACGATGGGGAATTGAATTGTGACAAAAAGAAATGAGTGATATAGTGAGCCTGAAAATAGAGAATCATACCTGATCACAGGCAGTATTTATACTGAATAACGGGGAACCGTGGTTCTTGCAACCTTATTCGACGAAAGTGAACAAAGACACTTTTGTTTGTTTATCACTAACTTATACTTGCAGGAATCCTCGACGGTAGACGGTAGCAGCTGATGGCCAGAGACAAGTCAATTCACAAACCTCATGCTCACGCTTAAAATTCCTAATCAAAGACATCATGATAATTGAAAGACCTACAACATAGCTTCTGCAACTCTGATGTGTGCTATCATGATTTATAAAAGTGTGAGCATGCCGGTCCGAAGGTCACTACATCACATGGAGGCCATACTTCCATAAGGATGATTTGGAGATTTACTATGGCTGATGATCTCAAAGAATACTCAAAGATCACACTAGTCAAAGGAACTATGCTCAAAGACTACTAAAATATGTACAAAGAAATCAATGCATGAAGAATCAAATACTACGAGTTGAACATAAGAAATATATAGCTGAGCTTAATTTTGTATTTTCTAGGGTGACCTCCCTTAGGGGGAGATTGTTAGATATTAGAAAAAGACTCAGTCACCCCGTGTATTTTTCCATTTATTGTTGCTCGTAGTTAAGTATTTAATGTATAACATTCGGTAATGGGCCGGGTATTAAATCCAACGTGTAAGCCCTCTACCAAGGCCTAGGCCGGTTTTGTTGTTACTATAAAAGCCTCTTCCATGCCATGGAAGAGATGGGTTAGTCATTTCATTTATACTAGTTCATTTTCTCACTCTATAAAGTTCCCCCTCACTTTCTCTCTCTAGAACTCGACTAATCCTCTAGTCATTCGATTGTGTTATGATTTCCAATATCCTACACATGTCGTGAATATGTAGTTCACCTGCTGCTCGCCTTGAGTTCTTACTTAGAATCTATCAACGAGTCCTTCTGAAGGTCTTATGCAGGGTAAAGGTACGAAAGTATTTAGGTGTACGTCGCGGCTCACTCGCAGAATCATTAACACGCGAAGATGATCTACGGGACATATTGTGACTGTGATGGTGTCCATAATAACAAGGTGTTTAGGGACAGTGTGACACTATAACGATAGTAACCGATGTGAAAGCAAACTCAAAACATCAATGTATTAATCACAATAAGCATGATGTACTAAAATCAAATAGTGGACATCTAAAAGTATGCATTGTATGGTGCACATAATTCCTAGTATGCTTTTTAGTAACTAAAGTGGAAAGTTGGTTTTTAAACTTGTTTAAAATAATGACTATACCCAGTGTTGCATGATACTCTCTGAATTAGACATAGTTGATCAAGTTATGTCTAATTTAGGTGTAATGTTGCAACCACTCGGACTAGTCAACTCGTTTCATGTTTGGTGTTTTAGAAAAAGAAAATCATTTTGGTTATAGTTCGGATTTTTATTTTTGAAAATAAAACCGGCCTTCTCTATATTCTTAGGCTCTGATTACCAATCTGTTACACCCCACCAAGGCGGAACCGCGAGGTGTAACATATTAATAAACATCACACAAGATGATAGATAAAACACCATACATGATTAAGATAAAAGAAAGTTATCCGAATTACAACAATACCAAATACAAGTTTAAAGAGTACAATAATCAACATAAGTTGTTTTTCTTCTGAACATGGGTATCAAAAAGGACAGTTTCTTGGAAGAAAGTAGACATCTTGAACAAGTCCAAGTGCAAGTACACTAAATTTCTACTTTAGTAATGCCACCTGAAAAGCATGATAAAAATGGTCAACTATCAAAATAGTTGGTGAGCTCACAAGATTATGTACACAAAATATAGTTTTAGAAAAGAGTAGATGTCCGATAATAGTTTGCCAACTCAATGGAAAGTTATCAAAAACTATTGTCCAAACCAAAATAACTTTCCAAACAAGTTGAGAGTCCAAAACAAATCAATGTATATGTATGCTATAGTGATTATGCGAGGGACTACTTAAACGTATTCAGCCTAACCGTTCCAGCATCCAATCAAGTTCTAGTTGTATAGTGTGGCACAAACACTTAGTACTATGCACCCTTGTGCATGGAGTAAGAAGAGGCTAATCTCCTAATAGCACTATCCATAAGTACTAACGTCTCAATTCCGTTGAGGGGGAAACTGAGTTAAAAGTAGTGGCGGGTTCCAAGCATACAACAACATACATATTAATTTCAAGGTTCCAAGTTCAACACATTTCTAAAGTTCAACAAGTTCAAATCATGTTCAAAGTTTAACACGTTCAAGTTCAAATGTGCTCAAAAGATTAATTACTTAAAAGTAAAAGTATAAAAACGACACATCATGCTTTCTACCCCAAAACATTTAAAACATGTAAGAAGAAGGGGATGTGAGAAACTTACCTTAAAAGTTAGAACGACAATAGGACTTCTCGGCAAACCACACTAAGTAGGCAACCCAAACGAATATGCAACCTTCTACTCGCAACCTAAGGCAAGTAAATATACCTAATTAGATCCTATATGATATGCTCGGACAATATTAAGGTTCATTTGTTAAGTCTTGTTTTCACATTTGCTTCTAAGGTTAATTTTATCATAAGGCATAATTTCTACTAATTTGTCCCAAATTTCCTGTCACATTAAGTATTTATTTGACCAAGTTAACCAAAGTTTCTTGTCAACCTACTACTCCAGGTCATAATTCCATGTTTTAGGTGTATCCATGAATTTTCATAGATTTTATTAAGGACTTATACTCGACCATTTGTACCCGACTCCAAAAACGGCCAAATCTGGACATACCAAAGTATTTTAATGATCAAAGGGTCTAAATCAAGGTTATATGAGTTAGGAAAATGGGAGACTCTAAATAACCCTTATATGTGTCTCGCATATCAGTTTCAATGATAGATTCATTGTGGTTTATGATTTATGGTCATTTTAGTACAAGGGTTGAAAAGAGATTTTCGGGCAGATTTGACACCTTTTACCATTTTGCAACTTTCCCTAACCAAACGACCTCATATTTTTACAAAAGTTACATTTCTGGAAACTAGACTCAAAGCATATGATTTTAGGCTCTGGAATCATGTCAAAACATTTATTTATCATCAAATTATGCTCTAATCAATATGACACAAAAATAAAGAAGAGGGTTGATTGAAATTTCCCTTTAACTAAACAAGTCAAACCACTAACCCAAAATGCAAAAACGACCCAATCAACTCTTGAACTTATTTTATAAATATGTAGACATCCTTTTTATAAATAAAAATCAGTAGGTACCTTATAATATTTTTAAACCATTGCATGTACAAGTTTAAACCCGATCTAGCTCTAAATCATGGTTTTATGAACGTTTTTGTAACTACTTTTATCATTCGAATCCCCAAACCACCCAAAAAATCCTATTACCATTGTATCATAATTTTAAGAGTCTCATAACACTACTTATCCAAAAGATAATTTATTTTATAAATTAGATCCAAAGAAAATGGATGAACATGTGTTTTGAGCCAAAATAGGCACTTTTCAGGTACAAGATAGGCACAAGCCGTCTTGTACCCTTGTATTACCTATAAGAGCACCAAGAAATTGATGAGTGGAAGATGTGGCTATGGTGAAACAACTCTTTCAAATAACACCTTGGATGAAAAACGAATCAAGGAGCTTGTTTGAGGTGATTAAGCAAGCCCTTTAAGTGTGATTCTTGTGTTAAACACTATTTTTGAGTGGTGGTTGATGGTGGTGGTGTGGTGGCCGAAAATATTTGAGATGAGAGGAGTAATATATCTGTAATTTTAGAGAGAGAAAAAAGATGAGAGAATAATGTGTGTGTAGTTAGAGATAAGGCATAGAGTGAAATGATGGCAAAATGGGAAAGTAGAGTGTATAAATGTATGAAAAAAGCAAAATGAGGGGATTGGCTCTAAGAGGAGGCCATGTCCAATTTTTAGGCTCTTAAGGAGGGGTGAAATTTTACATTTTTGTTTTTTATTTAATGTGTATTTATTTGATAATTATTTGTATAATTTTTTTAGGTATAATGGTGTAATGTATATGTATAATTGTAAGTGTAAAGTAAGTTAGTATAAAGTGTATAGTATGAGGTATATTAATAGTAAATTTGTACACTTAGATGATATTGAAATAGTTTAAGCTCGTTATAAGAAGCGTAAGTGCAAAAACGTAAGAATTTACGCAATATCGGGTTTACCGGGAAACTTGCAATTTATAATGAATGAAGTGACCTAAGTTCATAAAAGTGAATGAATTATGTTTATTAATGGTTATTTACATTGTCCTAATGACCTTTGAGCATATCGTTGATCGTTAAGACCGTTAACTAGGATCATAGGTCGAATGTGCATTCGTATAACTAGAGTTCCTAGGAATTGAATGTTTAGTTCATAAAATGACACGACCATTTAGAAAGTGACTCAAAAAAATTCAATGGAGTCAAAAATGTCGTATGTTTGCTATCGGTTATTGAGCTCAAAATAGACAATTATCATAATAAGTCCTTCAGAGCTTTTACAAATAGAATTATTTCATCCCTAAAACAAGCTTTTGTATGTTCGAACGCCCATGAGCCCTCAATGATAGCTGTGGGTGTGGTTCTTTCTTTGACAACCACGTCAAAACCAGCAAGATGGTTTTTAAATTTCTTCAAACTCGTATTAACCATGCTGACTTTAGGAAGTTCTTTTGGAACCTCAACTTTGGTGGGTCTACTAGAAAGAGTGGATTCTAGAGAATTCACAGAATTCTTAGACCAAAAGGCTTGTTTAGCAGATAATTCAGTTTGTGAAACAAATCGTGTTTCAAAATCTTGAGAAAGTTAATTAAGGACAGCATAATCGACTGGTGTAGTATTAACTTTCTTTTCTAACATCATAGGATCTTGTTGTTTTAAAAGAATTTTTGAATGACTCTCTTCAGCAAGCATTAGGGTCTCTTCGGAGTCAAGAATCAGAATAGCACTCGTATTCTTAATGACATTATCATCATAAAGCTTTGGTTTCAACTGCTGAGCTTTTATTAGATAGAAATGATTTTGAAACCTAGAGCTTGTTTAGTGGAATGATCATAGAAAAACTGAGGTTTTGTCAACATGTGAACAATTTGTGCAAATTGATCTCTTTTAGAAACAATATTATCTAGTTGTTTGATCTTCTTTTCTAATGTAATCTCTCTATCGATGTTCCTAGATTCTTCTTTCTTAAAGTCATTTTTTAGAAGAGTAACTGTTTGTATTAAAGATTACTTTTCTTTTAAATGTTCAGAAAGAGTTTGTTTGAGACAATCAATCTCTATCGACTGTGCACTTAAATCTGAAACGTTATTATTACTCCTTAAATCAACATTTTGTCCTTCTTTTAACACTTTAACCTGTTCCTTATATCTCTCAAGCTCAGCAGTTAAAGTATCATTAACACTTTAATTTTCCAAATTTATCTTGGTACAATTAACTACTTGGGTTTTCAGTTGTTCAATCACAGATAATATCAGTACATCTTGTTGTGCAGAGGATTTAGAATTCTGAGTAGCTGCCTGTTGTGATTCAATCACATACTAAGAATAAGGAATGATATTGCTATCACTGGTTATTTTAGTCTCTGAGTGGTTCACAACATTCGACTATTCAGAAGATGGCATCGCCTGCACAACTTGATTGATCATATTATTATTCATATTATCATGATTGTGTATCTCAGCAAGAGCATCTGAACCATAATGAGATAAATTCGCCATAAGAGCAACTTTGGCGGTGCTGAGTTCATCACAATCAGAGTCATATGCATCCAAATCATCAGCTTGATAAGCATCATTGTGAGTAATGACAGTCTGTGTGGTTTCTCCTTATGGAATTCCTGGATATGCCAAAATTGCAAGTTCTTCCTCATGTAGAATTTGACTACTTGCTTGAGCTTGTACCAACAACACTTTATCCTTAAACCAAGAATCATCCTGTTTCCTCTTAGGTTTAGTGCACTGTTTGGACATATGGCCTTCCCCTTTGCAGTTGTAACAGATAACAGTCCTTTGTTTCCCAGAATTGTTTCCACTTGCTCCTGGAGTGTATGTCCTTGTAGTACCCGCAGCTAAAGATGTTTGTCTCCCCTGAATTGGTTGTAATGTCACTCTTCCATTATTAATGGTAGCTTGTTGCCTAGGGTTTGATGAATTCCTCAGCTGATTATTGGTAGTAGGGTAGCGGGAAGTGACAACAGCAGTCAAGAAAGACATCATGTGATTGATGGCATCAATGGGATCATCACCTTTCTGGAATACTAGAACAATTAGACCTGAGTCTGGTTGGGAAAATTCAGATTGTTGGTTAACTGTGGGAGCATATTCCAATTGAGGGATGGATGATGATGGAGAATAAACGTTGTGGTGAATTGATGATTGATAATCATTGGATGGATAAGTGATTGAAAGAGGTGTTGATGATTGATAAGTTAAGTATTGTTGAGACTGATAAGGTGATCCATACTGTGAAGGCTGATATGGTGATACTTGTGGTTGAAATTGAGTGTTTTGGTACGAGTTTTGATGAGTTTGATAAGGAGACTGAGTCATCTGATGGGTTGCAACCAATGCAAGCGGATCTGAGTTGCGTTCATGCATTAAACGAACCTCATTTGCATGAAATTCATGTTGTCCCAAATAAGCATGAAGCTGATCAATGTTAGTTGTGTGCAAATCCCGAACCAGTTTGACATCAGTCACAAATTTGCTCCACTCAGGAGGAAGAGTATTCAAAAACTTTGTGTTCACTTGAAATTGTTCCAGTTTCATGTTGTAGATGTTCATGTCATTGAGTAGCAGTGAAAATCTCAAGTAGAATTCACGTAGTGTTTCCCCCTTCTTATAAGCAAACTTGTCGAATTCATCATAAAGCTTACACTCTCTTTTCCTATTTTGTTAATGAAGTTCCTTTCATGAGAAGTTGAATTCTTTCCCAAAGTTCCTTGGCGACTTTATGATTGCTAACCAATGCATAGACCTCAGGTGGTAGTCCTTGGAGAATGATATTTGTTGCCTTGATATCACAATCAGCTTGAATTGCTTCCGTAGCAGATAACTCAGAATATTTCTTTGGTCTTGTCACTCTATTTTCCTCAATTGAAGGCCAGATGAGTGGACCATTCTCAACGGATTCAAGGATCATTCGTCCATGTTGTCTATTCATCATGTATAGCTCCATTATGCTTTTCCAAGAATCGTACATATCCTTTTCCAACATAGGTGGACGATTGTCAGCACCCGAAAGAATCGCTTTGTCAGCAAGAGTCGTCATTGAGAAATATGTATGTTAAAAGATTACTTGTTTGATCGGACGGTGGTAGAAAGAAATTGTGTTTAAATAAGTTGTCTTTTAAGTGATTTAAGTCTTGAAACTACACGGGATTTTACAATTCTTGACAAAACCGAGAAAGACACGTAAATGTTTCACGGGATTTTACAAGTCAAAGAAATAAACCGTATAATTTTAGAAATTTGAGTTGTTCGACTTGAGTTGTTCGACTCAGGTTGTTCGACTTGGGTTGTTCGACTTCAACAATGACGAAACTCAAAATCTCAAAAACATAAAAAGACACTTTTTTGATCGGTTTTTTTTGCAAAAAATCTTGTACAACTAGTATTACCAACCCTATATGACAAAAAAATGTTATTTTTCTAGATTCAAAGCTTGTACACCTATATCTTAAAGATACTAGATCAAATTTACCAAGGTAAATGATCTTTTAGTGTCCACAATAGCTTCGAAAACAAAAAAAATAAAGAGAAAGGACGAATCTTGCAAGAAACCCACGAACAAAAAAAAAACTTAAACACAAAAACTAAACACACCACTCCATGGCTCTTGATACCAATTGTAGACTAATCTTATAGCATACTAGATGTGAGGGTGGAGAGTAGGTTGGATGAACACTTAGAGAGAGAAAGAACATAAGAGAGAGAACTTTGTTAAGGTGTGAAAAATAAACAACCAACCACCTCTCTAAGGCATGGAGAGGTGTTTATATACTTACAATGGATGGTGGGCTTAGGCTTGCATGGGTTTATCCATGGGCCTTTAGCTAACTAACTATGTAAGTTTCTAAAAATTTACTTAATGAGCTAACGACTGTTGTCTAATGAAGCAATCGACACTTTCGTGTTCCTAACAATTATAGATGACCCCTTTCACAGTTGTACTCCCTCTTATGATGACACTTCATGAAATAAATACACCACATAGCACATTATAAAAAACAAAAGCAACAAATCATATAGAGGAATAACCCTAATCATCACTTTTATTAAATCAAAATACTTAAAATCCAAGAGTTGAAAATAACATTCCTAACATGGCTCCAAATGTTGAAATGGAAAAGAAAACAAGCTAAAACATATTAATCACTTAGAATAATACGGACAGTTGCGAGACGCACTGTTAGGATCAGCTTTAGCTATCTTCTTCCACTTAGGCTTACTATTTGTGGTGGACTCAAGATTCGAGTCTACCTCCTTATCTGATGCTTCATGCTCTAGAGACTCATCCTTATCCTCTATCAACCAACCATTCATGTTGCCTTCTCGTTGGGGCAGTCGGTGCGGAGCAAATTCATTCCTTTAAAGCTTTGGGTGATCAACAAATCCATACTTATTTAAAGCTCTAGGTTGTTCAGTTGGTTCTTCCTCTCTTAATGAGTGGTACTCAGGGAATTCAGAGATTTCTCCATCTTTTGAAATCATCGTCATTTCCCTCACTAGGATCCATTTTCCTCCTACTTGTTTCTTAGTCAACTTCTCTTCAATTCGGCACGGATACAAGCCTTTTGGTATTCGAACTCTATGGTTCGTATGCTTCATCCTAAGCTTCGTCTCTGGATCAGTAAAACGCTTGCGTCCAGTTGCGAAGGAGATTCCCCAATGAAACTTAGCACCAGACGCACTAGCTGAAGGAGACATGACTAAAATAACACAAAGAAGGGTATATATTATTAGATCCCCATATTGAAACATATACATATATATATATATATATATATATATATATATATATATATATATATATATATATATATATATATAGCAGTAATGCAAAAATAGCAAAAATTAAAGCTTTTTATGTAGCAAGAAAATATAGTAGATACGTACATATACACTTAAGCCCTAAAATGCAACTATATGAGGGACTCCTAGGTTATAGTCTAGGCCGAACCATCTATATTTCTCTATAACCTGGCTCCGATACCAATATGTCACACCCCGCCAAGGCGGAAACACGAGGCGTAACATCATGGATAACATCACAACACAATGGTGTCAACAATAGAGAATCACTACATGCATAACTAGAAATAAAAGACACGATGTGTATTGACAATACCAAAAACAAAGGAACGACATCTTGTATTTATAAAAAAGGGGTCGTATCAATACAAGGGCAATGTATCACAAACCTATTAAAAAAACCTTCAACAATTCATGCAAGCAAAATACAAAACAAAATCAAATGAGAACTTCCAAATGCAGCCTAATGGTCTCTCTAGCCACTTTTATTAACTTCAGTATCTTCATAGCGCTCACCTGGGAATGATGCTTAAAACGTCAACACAATAGTTGGTGAGAGTCATAGATTTTACAATACCAATACAAAATATTTAAATCAATTACTGTGATTATAAAAAAAATAAAACATGGCAAGACAATTAAGCTGGCTATTATACATGCTAGCATTCATGCAACCAACAATCACCATTAGGACAGAACGTGTCCCCCGATCCAAACCATAAAATATAGTCATGGAGAGGAATGATATCCCCAATCCCAGACTCTTGGTACCGTATCCGCACAGGTTCATACCGACACAAAGTAGGCGAAACCTTTTACCCACAAAGTAGGCGAAGACCAATGCAACATCATACAACATGCAGCACATAATATAAAATAGCTACTTAAAAGTCCATGAGTAACTTAAATCACGTCATCACAGTAATCAAAACATTTCAAAACATATTTTGCATCATTTCCATCCCAAGAAAACATAGTAAAATGAGATTATGAAACTCACCTGATGCTCAGCTTACTTGACACGATCTTGCACACAATCTAATCATAACAAAACACAAGTTACACTTGGTTAGGCGAATGCCCAAGCCAATGCAGCAGTAACATAATGGACCTCTAAACCTAACACTAAGTTATGATCCTTTATATGCATCTCCCAAATCATTTTCATACTCTATATAGTCTTAACCATTAACTTCCAACTTTTCAGTTTTCGTTAGAAATTTGTAGTCACTTTATGACTACAAATAAAATACTAAAACACCTAATTGATGGTTTTCCTTGCATTCTCTAGTTCCCCAATAAGTTGTGAGCTACTGTGATTTTTTAGAAAAAATAATATTAAGTGAAACTATTTTATAAAAATTCATCTTTACAAAATACTTAGATTCGGATCTGAACGCACACTAAAACGTTTGACGTCCTTAAAAATACTTAGGAATGTTTTATCGCTAGCCCTTCGAACTGGAGTTAATAGACACCTAAAATATGAGTCATGATTTTTGGCTAACCCAAATTTGAACTTTAAGTGGAGGTTTTACTCCCCGAAATCAGACCCAAATCTGACCCGAATTTACTGTTTTGACAACTTTTTTTACGAAAATTATTTGACTAACTTTCCGACCTCAAAACCTTTCGGGGTTGGACGTTTTGGAAACTAGACTCTCTGAACTTATCAATAGACATAATATTCATTATAAAAAAAGTTACCATCATTGAGATAACATTCGAACAAGATGACTCAAAATTCTGCTCAACCATAACTTCAAATCTATCACGTTCTAACTCTAACCGAATACATCAAAACGCATCTAATCTATCCCTAAACACTTCTAATTATGTTTAACATCATTAATTTACAGATTTTTATGAACCCTAATTTATCCATCACTTTATTGTTACATGAATTAAAAAGAAAGTTAAAACAATTAGAGTTTTTAAACATACCTTAATCCTTGATTCTTGAAACCTTAAATCACCAAATTGATCTTGAATAAAAATCTTTTTTTTCTTTTGTTCTTGGTTCGACCAATAAAAAAAATAAGGAGGATGGGTTTTTGTATTTATAGGCTACACCAATACTCCTAATCCCTATCTAATACTAATTTGTTTCCTAATAATACTTTTTTTTTCACCGATCGTCCCCTTATCTTTTTATTTTTTTTAATTATTATTAATTACACATTTAACCTTTAATTTTGACATTTTTATAAAAACCCTTTATTCTACCTTTTGAACCTTTTCACATTAAAACTAAATTAAATGACTATAAATAAATTTTATTTCTAATTTTATTTTACTAACTTAATAAAACTAAGTTCTAATTTCTATATTTTCTAAACTAAACTTTTAATTTTACTAACTACTAACACTTAAAGATATAAACACGTATACATATACATATAAATACGTACACACATAGAATTATACCATCATTTTTATTGTCACTAAAATATGAACGAAATGAAATATCCGTAACAACCATAACTTCAATCACAAGGAGACGATCACGCTCCATTGATTAGTAACCAAACTCACATAAGATCACATAAACACATAATTAGTATAACACATAATGAAACTCAAGTCAATGCTAACGGTTGACTAACCTGCTCAAAATACAGTTGTCACATGGCACTATCATTGTTTAGATAGCAAAGTGCACCAAAAACATGAAGTTAGGATAAAATGGGTTTTCTATCATGTAAGAGCTCATAAGGAGTTTTCCCATGGCGACGTCGTATAATGGATCGGTTTTGGGTGTAACATGCGGTTGCAACTGCTTCGGTCCATAGAAATAAAGGAGCTTTTGCATAGAATAACATTGTTCGAGCGACTTCAACAAGAGTATGATTTCGCCGTTCAACAACACCATTTTGTTGTTGAGTTCGCGCAACCGATGTTTCATGAGAGATGCCAAACTGTTCATAGTAGTCTCGCAGAGTTTGATTAACATACTCAGTTTCATTATCTGTACGAATGCTCCTTACAGCTGCATTCAATCGAACTTGTATCATTTTCAAAAACTTGATTATAAAATCAGGAGCTTCATCCTTTGATGCTAGAAACTTCACCCATGTGAACCAAGAGTAATCATCCACAATGATGAGGATGTACTTTTTCTCATTTACACTTGCAACACGCATAGGCCCACAAAGATCCATGTGTAGAAGATATAGTTTTTCTTGATTGGTGTTTTCAAATTTAGGTTTATGTGATTGTTTCTTGCTTTTTCCAATAGCACATGCAGAACACAAATGGTCCTTTTCAAATTTAAGTCTGGGAAGACCACGTACTAGATCGTGTATGGCCAAGTGATTAATAGCACCAAAATTCAAATGAGACAAACGACGATGCCATAACCATGACTTAGTCTTTGTGGCTTTTGATAAGAGACATATAGGAGAAGACACCATCATATCCCCAGTGGACAGAGAATACAAGTTAGTTCCTCGAGATCCTAAAAGTAAATCAACACCTTTTAGATTACAAACAAAACAAGTGTGTTTTCTGAAAGCTACTTCAAGATCTAAGTCGCAGAATTGACCAACGGAGAATAGATTGCGTCCTAGTCCTTCCACATAATAAACCCTTGAAATTGTGACATTCTCTATCTGATAATCACCATACCTCATAATCTTCGCAACATGGTCGTTACCAAATTTGACAGTACCGAGAAACTTATGAATGAAATTGGTGAGTTGAGAGCGATCTCCGGTCATGTGCTTGGAGCAGCCGGAGTCCAAATACCACAGAATAATTTGGACAACCTACAATCAATAAGAGAAGAAGAGGATGGAGCAACTGAAGTATCAGATCCCCGAGATGTACCGGGTTTCATTCTGTTAGCAGTCATAGATTTTGCAACCTTAGGTTTGCTATTAGGAACACATTTAGGTACTTTAGGTCTCCTTGTATATACTCTAGTTACTACATGTTCGGGGGCAACTACTTCAAGAGGAATGGGAACCCTAAGCGGAACTTTATTAGTCTCGGTAATCCTAGTTAAAGGACACGCATTTCCAACTAAGGTGAAAGTCCTTCTGGTGGGTTTCCATTGGTATCTCATTTTAGTAAACACTTTTCCTGTAGGTTTCCATTCTTTGCTCTTTTTATTTTTGTTAGAGGCAGATTTAGCACGCACATTCATACTATTTACGTGATCAATTAAACACATAGCATGATTAACATCAAACAAACATTCATTGCATACAGAACAAAGAGTCTTAGCACTTTAACAGGATGCTTAACATGTTCATTACAAACATTTTTAGAATCAGAGTTCTGTTTATTCAACTTAGATTTTACTTTCCCAGAGTAGACTTCAACTTTATTCTTCTCATTACTACTTGGTGGTCGCAAAATCCTATCATTCTTTGTATTGCCTGAAGGCTTTAATCTGCTAGCACTAGTAGAAATTTTTACTCCTTTAGAAGACAATGAAGGTCTGTTAGTCATGTTAGGAATGCTACTTGATGATGTGACAGTGTCAGCAAATCAAACTGTTTTCTTCTTGTAAATAGGTGTGATCGCAACTAATTTCTCACTAGGTTTGTGGATATTAGCGCATGTATCTCTAACATAAACTAGCAGCTCTTGAATAAGCTTAACATACATATAGGCTTAGTAAGATGCACTATCTAAAGGGTTTCGTGATTTAGCTTGTTCAACTGCCTCTATAAGAATAGCATCTTGTTCCATAGTATGCTTAAGATAGTATTCGTGAGCTTCCCTATTATTCTTAACCTTAGGAGCCAAAATTACTGGGTCAAGCTTATACATTCTTGGAGCAATAGTGGCAGCCTTTGACATTTGCACAGCATTATCAGCAATTTCCTTTCCTTTAAATTTCCTAAGATCATTTTTTAATGCTGTTATGACAACCACTTTTTCCTGAAGTTGAGCATTTAAATCAGACATTTCAACAGACTTTTGATTTCCTTGATTAACCAAATATTCAATTTGTTCTTTAGTACAAACACGTGATGGTTTAATTGAATCATAAAGTTGTTTATACATTTGTTTCAAATGCTCATTTTTAGCAATTAGTTTTGTCACCATATGTTCCAGTTCAATGTTGATAGCCTCAATTTCATCTAAGTCCTTCTTCACACTTTCACTGGTAGAAGTTTCATTGACACGCTTAATGTGTGCTTTCAACTTCTTAATTATCGTGTTATTTGCTTGAAGCTCAGCTTTCAAATTGTTCAATTCAAAAAATTGATCAAATAAAGGTTCAGTTTGGTTCACAGATGTGTTATTCTTTTGAAAATTTTATTTATTGATTTGCATTGCAATTTTAAGAGAAATGCAGTGTTGTTCAAGTTCAGAAAATATTTTTGAAAGTCTATTATACTCATCTTTTTCAACCATGTTATGTTGTTTGATAAACTCAGCTTCAAGGTCTAGACACTTGTTGCACAATTCCATATAATTCACATATTCAATCATAGCCACAGAAGAATTCACATTCACATGAGTATTTTCATCCAACGAATAATTTACAACGATATTCACAATATCTTGAGAGATGATTTGATCCAAGAGTCGATCGTTTCAAACAAAAATTGTTTCTTTTGAATTTCAAAACACTGTTTGTCTACATGATACTGTTGAACAACAGCTTCCATCCGGTTAAAAACTGTTTGTACTTCTGTTATCTCATTTAAAAGATCTTTATCAAAAACATTAAATATGTCTTTTAAACCCTTTAAAAATGGAATTATTTCATTTTGAAAAATAGCTTTAGTGTGATCAAACCCCCATTCCCCTTCTGTTAAAGCATTGGGCGTGATCCGCTTTTTCACCACATTGTCAAATTGGCTAAGATGGTATTTAAGATTTTTAAGGCTTGTATTAACTAAGCCTACGTTAGGAAGTTCCCGAGGAGCCTCAATTTTGACAGGCGAAGAAGCAGAGTGGTCAATAATAGGGTGTAAAGCTTGCTCATTAGACAGTTTTCGTTGTGGGACAAAACGTTTACCGAAATCTTTAGATGATCGATTTAACTCAACATAATCAATTGGTTTAGTGTTAACTTTCTTTTCTAAGACCATTTGATCACTTTGTTTTAAAAGCATTTTGGATCAACTCTCTTCTTCAAGAATCAAAGTCTCTTTAGAATCAGCAATTGAAATCACATTGGTTTTCTTAGCAATAACATTGCCGTCATACAACATTGGCCTAAACTGCAGAGCTTTCTTAAGATAGAAAGGATTTTGAAAACCAATAGCTTGTTTCAGATTGTTATCATAGAAAACTTATGGTTTCATGAGAATATGCACAGTTTACGCGGATTGACCCATTTTACAAACAATGTTGTCCAGTTCTTTAACTTTCCTATCCAAAGCAATTTCTGTATCAATATTTTTAGCTTCTTTTTCCTTGGATTCGTTTTTGAAAACATTAAATGTTTTTGTTAACAATTCCTTTTCCTTTGATTGTTCAAAAAGAGTTTGTTTAAGATTGTTAATTTCTTTTTCAAAATCCGCAAACTGTGCATTTTTCTCCCAAATTATATCATCTATTATAAGCTTTTCTCGAGTACCTAAATCCACATTTTGTCTTTCTTCTAGCAATTTTACCCGTTCTTTGTATCTTTCAAGCTCAGCAGATAAGGTTCCATTGGCAATTAAATTGTCATTATTGACCTTGTTATAGTTAGTTACTTGATTTGATAGTTGTTCAAACACAGATAATATCAAGGAATCTTGTTATGTAGAAGAATTTATATCCTTAACAGTTGCATTTTGTGATTCAATCAAATACTAAGAGTACGGAATGATATTACTATCACTATGTATCTCCTTCTATGAATGTTACACAAAATAAGAAGGTTCAGAATACGGCATCTCTTGCACACTTTGATTTAGCATATCATTATTAGTGTTGTTAAAGATTGGTACCTCAGAGAGAACATCTGATCCGTAACTAGACAAATTGGCTATAAGAACTACTTTGGCTATAGAGATCTCGTCACAGTCAGAATCATATGCATCCAAATCATCTGCTTGATAAGCTGCATTGTGTGTGATGACCGATTGTGTAACTGGACCTTTTGCAATACCAGGATCTGCTAAGAATTCCAATTCTTCCTCATTAAGAACTTTAGCATTTCCTTGAGCTTCGACCAATAGAACTTTTTCCCTGAACCACGTAGCATCCCTTTTCCTCATTGGCTTTAGACACTGTCTTACCATATGACCTTCCCCTTGGTAGTTAAAACACTTCACAACCCTTTGTTGACCTGAATAATTCCCTCCTGTTCCTGAAGTATTATCTCTTATTCCTGAAGTACCAGCAGCATAAGAATTTTGTCTCCCCCGAAGTGGTTAAACAGTCACTCTTCCATCATGAATAGTTGCTTGTTGTCTTGGGCTGGATGAGTTTCTTAGCTAATTGTTGGTAGATGGGAAACGACATATGACGACAGTAGACAAAAATGACATCATTTTGTTAATGGCATCAATAGGGTCATCTCCTTGGTTAATCACATGAACTGCTAGACTAGATTCTATTTGAGGAAATACAGCAAGGTGTGTTTGTTGATTAATTGTGGAGACAATATATTCAATTTGAAGAACATATTGTGGTTGTGGACAAGCCTCTTGATGAACAGTTGATGAGTAAGCATGTGGATACGGTGCTGATGGATAAGTGATTGCATGTGGTGTGGATGGATAAGTAGTTGAGTAATGTTGTGTGGGATAAGCTGATCCATATTGAGGAGACTAAGATGGTGAAAACTATTGTTGTTGTTGAAATTGAGGATTGTTGTATGAAGACTAATAAGTGTTTAAGTAAGATGGTGTCATATGATGATTTGCAACTAATGCAAGTGAATCTTGACTGCGTTTACGCATGAGATGGACTTCATTTGCATGGAGCTCGTGTTGTTCAAGATATGCATGAAGTTGATCAAAGTTGGTAGTATGCAAATCTTTTACAAGCTTGACATCAGTCACAAACTTACTCCATTCAGGTGGAAGACAGTTTAAGAACTTAGTATTAACTTGAAATTTCTCCAGTTTCATATTATAAATGTTCATGTCATTCATTAGCTGAGTAAATCTCAAGTAATACTAATGAAGTGATTCCCCCTTGATGTAAGTGAACATATCAAATGCATCATATAGTTTTTACTCCCTTTCCTGCTTAGTCAATGAGGTACCTTGCATTAGTAGTTGAACCTTTTCCCATAGATCCTTGGCAACTCTGTGATGATTAACAAGTGAATAGATATCAATTGGTAGACCTTGAAGAATGATATTAATTACCTTCATATCATAATCAGCTTGAATTTTCTCAGCGGGAGACAATTCAACATATTTCTTTGTCCTAGTCACACCATTTTCTTCAATTGTAGGCCAAATGAGTGGAGCGTGTTCAATTGATTCTAGTATCATTCTTATGTGCTCTCTGTTTTGCATGTATAGTTCCATTTTACTTTTCTAGGAATCATACAGGTCTTTGTCCAACATCGGTGGATGATTGTCAGCACCAGAGAGTATAATGTACTCAGTAAGGGTATTCTTTTGTCCAATAGGAATCATTGAATCAATTTTGATTTGATGTTATTAGATTCCTTGTTAATCGGACAGTGATACGAAGTAATTGTGTTAAAGTGAGTTGGTTTTAGGTGTTTTAAGTCTTAGGAATACACGGGATTTTACTATTCTTGAATAAACTAAAAATAACGTTTCACGTGATTTTACAAACCAAAGAAAAAACCGTATAATTCACGAAAGCAAATTTGAGTAATTCGCATATTAGAAAGCCTTAGTTCGCCTCAGGAATAAGTTACTAATTTGCCTTCAACAAGAGATGAATAATTCGCCTTATATAGAAAGATAATAATTCGCCTTGAACAAATGAATAATTCGCCTTCTAAAATAGAGGTTTAATTCGCCTTGTATAGAAAGGAATTAATTCGCCTTAAAGATAAATGACTAATTCGCCTTCCAAAGAAAGAATAATTCGTCTTCTAGGAGAAATGACTAATTCTCCTTCCAAGAAAGAATAATTCACCTTCTATGAAAAATGACTAATTCGCCTTCCAAGAAAGAATAATTCGCCTTTTATGAAAAATGACTATTTTGCCTTCAAATACTATATTAATTCGCCTTGCAAAACCAGCACTAATTCGCCTTCAACAGAAAAAGAATTAATTCGCCTTCAAACTTATGACTAATTACCCTCCTGCAAAACGAACTTAAACTTTTCCAAAACACTAAAAGACTCACTTTTTGACATTTCTACTCAAAATTTCTTGTACAACTTACTTATCTAAGCCTAGTAGAACCTTAAAAATACAAACATTAAACTTTTTAACACAAAAATTTTCAAATCAAGATTTTGGACACAAAATACTTTTCGAACCAAAAACTTATAAAAATGAAGATTTCTATGTTTTTCTAAGGTTTTCCTTATACAACTAGATAATACAAAGACAAAGGAAGAAGAAAGTAGTAGACATTATGGTTTTTAAACCCACAAAAAGGAAAAACTTCTTGTGTACGGTTTAAACTAAGAAAAAAACGAGTAAAGAACTAACACGAAAACAAACAATATCACCCTATGGCTCTTGATACTAATTGTAGAATACTAAATAATCAATAACACCAAAGAACAATGAAGAAATCTAGAAAGAGAAAGAGGTTAGGAGGATGCTTCTAGTGAGAGAAAGTAAACAATAAAATACACACTTAGATTATGAGAAAAGAAACAACTAACAAACACCCTCTCCATGTGTGGAGAGGGTATTTATACAAAGAGATAGAGCCAACTATGGGCTTCTCTATGGGCTTTCCATGGGCTTGTTCCTAAGCTAGCTTATCTAGTTTCCAAATATTAATTTACGAGCATCTAAAGATATAATGGAAGGGACCAACACTTTTCATGTTCCTAACACACGTCTTGTAACAGAAAAATATACAAGTGATAAAGAGTTTGATGAATCTGATCATGAACCTACTAATAAACCAACTGGTAGAAGAAGACCACGAGGAGTTACAATCAGTGACACTCCAAGAGTATCAAAGAAGAAATCAGTTGATCATTCTTAGAAGCTAAAATTAGTTCAAACTCTGAATGTTGAAGAACAATTAGTTGATGGCACGATGCAGGCACTCAAAGCTAATAGAAAGATTAGCAAGACTCACTCACATAATGGAGGCTCAAGTGAAGGAACTGGTATTACACCAGGGGTTCCTGATGAGTCAACGATCATCTTCACAACCTCAAGTGAAGGAACTAGCACTGTACCAGGGGTTCTAGATAAGGCAAAGGGTACTTCTGAATCTAAAGCTGATTCTGCCATTGATTGGGGTTCCAAAAATAAGAGTGACTATTCTACTGAATCAGATGAGATAAAAGGGATTGAAAAAGAAAAGATTGATAAAGAAGAAATTGAATGGGTGTCTACTAATGAAGAGGAAGACCAACAAGATGATGATAGAAGCATTGATATTGAAAAGACTAATGATGATGAAGAAACTGATGATGAGTATGTGTGATGACATCAAATAATGTTACTTTATAGCATCATTTATCCCATGTAAATAACCCATTTAGTTTATATATTGCAAAGAATTGTTACTTAATCGTTTGTATTTGAGAATTGCAGTAACTATAGAGTACTTGGTAAAGATTAGAAAAAAGGCACGCATTTTAGAGCTTAAACGAAGAAATATGAAGAATATTATTCTGACATCCTATACACCGTATCCATCAAGGAAGATATGGCGTATATGTGCCTATACTTCACCAAAGACCACAAGGGAAAAAGGATCTATACACCGTATTCAAGTTGTGGTAATAAAATATTCTGGAAGATATCAAACGTGGTTCCTACTCTAAGAAACCCTCGATACGTCGTATTGACCACAGTCAATACGCCGTATCGACCAAATTCCAAACCTTATAAATAGAAAACCTAAAAACGGGTTTTAAGTGTGCTAAATCATATTTTCGATACCTAAACCATAAAAGTCAATTTTCAGAAGAGAAGAAGAGCAGAAGAGGTCTTGCAACGTAATTAATTCCATAGGAAACAACTTGTAATCTCCTATACTCTTGTAATCATTTAGTTTTTGGTATCATTCGTTAATTCGGTTAGTTTACCTTGGCTAAATTATTACTCTTGTATTGATTATGACGTTTGAAGGCTAATACCTATGGGTATTAGCCATTATTATGAAGATTTGAATGTTTGGTTTTGTTTATCTCGATTTCTTAATTTATCGTTGATTGCTTGTTTAGGTTTATCAGTTTATACTTTTTTATGTGCTTTTGTATGCGACCTATCATTCAACTGGATCTAGTGATACGGACCAAGTAATCTAGATGCCGGGATGGCTCTCCATATAGTGATTTTTACAACTAGACCAATAGGATCATGAATAACAACCTATCTTTGCCCTTAGATTGCGAGCTTAGTTGCACCGACAGGTGACCCTTGGTATCAACGAGTACGTTCTCAATTAAATGGTAAAGACTTGGTTAGTGGACTACTAGTGTATGAATTGCCTTTAAGCAGTAAGTGGGTAAAGTCTCTATGAGCTAGGGTTTAACAAGATCACCATTGCTTTAATCCCTAAGATAGATTATAATCAGCAAATAAGGATGCTTTATGTGGATACGTTTAATTGTGACATAATTCTTCGTATCTAGGTCTTAGGAAGAAGTGCCGCCTAAGTCTTACGAATGATATGCCGCTTCGAGATAAGTAATCATTGCCCTAAATAAACAAAACAACATTCTAATTGGATTAATAATGGTTAATACAATTTTCTTATATTTGGCTAGACTGATCTTTTATCTTCTGTTAATTTGCTTGCTTGTGTTTTAGTATCTTAAGTTGATTTTAGTCACCACAAAACCCGTGCCACTCTCTCAGGCTAAAAACCCCCTTATCCGTTAGATTTAAGATTAACATAGGTTTAGCATAGGTTTAACATAGAATAGAATTAACTTAGTTTAGATAACCAAAATATTAATAAAAATTGATGTGGTTTCTTGCTTTAGTGATCGACACTATTACATGAAATTCCTATCTGACCGGTACACTGCTGTTAAAGTGTTATTTTTGGTAAAGTCGGCAAAATATAAATTTAAACTTGAAACATAAATTACAACCTCACAATGACATATGAGGACTCCATAACAGAACAGCGTTGTCAAAAGACAGGATCGGACTCTAGTGGAAGCTGCTCGCACCATGTTGATATTTCGAAAGCTATTTTATCTGGGGCAGAAGCAGTCTCAACAACATGTTTCATCGAAAATCAATCCCTTATAGGTATCCGTTACAACAAAACACCTTATGAGCTTATGCATGATAAGAAACCGGATTTATCTAATCTTGATGTCTTTTGTTCGTTGTGTTATTCGACTAGCGACACTGAGGATTTAGGTAAATTAAAACCAAAGGCTGATATTGGTATTTTCCTTGCATATGCACCTGCAAAGAAGGCTTTCCGAATCTACAACAGACGGACCCGACTGATCATGGAAACAATTCATGTTACTTTTGATGAGTTGACAACAATGACTTCTAAACAAAGCAGTTTAGGACCCGCACTTCATGAGATGACACGTGGACCAATCAGTTCAGGACTCGTGCCAAACCCTCCTTCAACACCTTAGGTTTCACCAACTAAGAATGATTGGGATTTGTTGTTCCAATCAACGTTCGATGAGTTCTTTAATCCTCCACCAAGTGTTGTTTCTCTAGTTTGTGTTGTTGCTACTCCAAGACCTGCTGATCTGACCGTTCACTTCTGTAACTTCATTGATAAGTTGCCCTATGCAAGTACTTCATCAACAATACACGAAACACAGTCCCTAATTATTTCTAAAGGTGTTGAAGAACAAATACAACCTCCATAATTTGTTGATGATCCCTTTCTTGATCTTCCTACTCCAGAACCAAGTTCTCATGAATTGTCTTCAAATGTTCAATCCACCATTCCCCCGTTTAACTCTTGGTAATGACAAAGACTGTCTGTTAAAATGTGATCAGCGATCCCTTTGACCAATGTCCATAAGAAACAACTTCGATGACGCCAAATGTGGCATTATTTGATGCCTTTCTCATCTCTTATAATGCCACATTGCGTCAGTCTGAAGTTGGTTTCTTATGGGGAATTGGTCAAAAGGGATCGCTGATCACATTTGCTAACAGATGAGTCTTTGTCCATTTACCAAGAAGTTCAAACGGGGGAATGGTGGATTGAACATTTGAAGAATTTCATGAGACTTGGTTCATGAGTAGACATGATCAAGAAGGGATCTTCAACAAATTGTAGAGGTTGTTATTTGTTCTTTCAAACCCTTCTAGAAATAATTAGGGACTGTGTTTCGTGTATTGTTGATGAAGTACTTGCAGAGGGTGCAACTTTATCAATGGAAGTTGACGAAGGTGAAACGGTCAGATCAGCAGGTCTTGGAGTAGCAACAACACAAACTAGAGAAACAACACTTGGTGGAGGATTAAAGAACTCATCGAACGTTGATTGGAACAACAAATCCCAATCATTCTTAGTTGGTGAAACCTAAGGTGTTGAAGGAGGGTTTGGCACGAGTCCTGAACTGATTGGTCCACGTGTCATCTCATGAAGTGCGGGTCCTAAACTGCTTTGTTTAGAAGTCATTGTTGTCAACTCATCAAAAGTAACATGAATTGTTTCCATGATCAGTCGGGTCCGTCTGTTGTAGATTCGGAAAGCCTTCTTTGCAGGTGCATATGCAAGGAAAATACCATATAGCCTTTGGTTAAATTTACTAATTCCTAGTGTCGCTGCTAGTCGATTACTCAACGAAAACAAAAGACATCAGATTAGATAAACCCCCCCCCCCCCCCCCCTATTCTTGCATCATAATAAAGTCATAAGGTGTTTTGTTGTAACGGATACTATAAGGGATTGATTTTCTGATGAAACATTGTTTGTTTGAGAATGCTTTTCTGCCAACTGATATATGGAGGCTTTAGAAATAATCAACATTGTGCGAGCAGCATACCTCCTTCCACATAGAGTCCAGTTCTGTCTTGTGAAAACGCTGTTCTGTTTTGGAGTACCTTCATATGTCATGTGAGTTGTTAATTTAGTTTCAAGTTTTAAATTTATTTTTTTGCGACTTTTACCAAAAATAATAAACTCTTTAACAGGAAGTGTACCCGGTCAGATAGGAATTTAATGGTAAGTAGGGGAGTTTGTCATGTCTGAATCACTTAAGGAAGAAAACAACTTTAATTTATTAATATTTTTGTTATCTAAAATAAGTAATTTCTATTCTATGTTAAACTCATGCTAAACTAGTTAATCCTAAATTCTAACGGATTCGGAGGGTTTTTCAGCCTAAGAGACTGGCACGGGTTTTGTGGTGACTTGAGATCAATTTAAGACCAATAACACACGCAAGGTAAAATTAACAAAGAAATAAGAGCAGTGACTAAGAACAAGACTTTTATGAAGGCAGGAGTGGGGGTCTAGCCAAATATAAGAAAAATGTATTAGCCATGATTAATCCAATTAGAACGTTGGTTTGTTTATTTTGTGCAATGATTACTTATCTTGAGGCGGCTATCATTCTTAAGACTTAGGCGTTACTTCTCTAATAGACCTAGATACGAAGTATTATGTCCCACAAATAAACGTATCAGCATTATGCATCCTTATTTTGCTGATTAAAATCTATTCTTAAGGGTTTAATAGCAATGGTGATCTGTTAAAAACACTAGAGACTTTACCACTTACTGCTTAAAGGAAATTAATACACTAGTAGTCCACTGGCTAAGTCTATAACCAATAATGAGAACGTATCATGATCCAAGGGTCACCTGCCGGTCCAATTATGCTCGCAATCCAAAGGCAAAGATAGGTCATAATTCGTGATCCTATTGGTCTAGATGAATAAATTACTATATAGAGAGCCATCTAGGCATCTAGATTACTTGGTCCGTATCACTAGATCCAGTTGAATGATAGGTCGCATATAAAAGCACGTAAACAAGTATAAACTGAAAAACATAAACAAGCAATCAATGATAAATTAAACAATCGATATAAACAAAACCAAAAACATTCAAATCTATATTAATGGCCTTCTACCCGAAGGTATTAGCCTTCAAACATCATAATCAATACAAGAGTAATAATTTAGCCAAGGTAAACTAACCGAGTTAACGAATGATACCAAAAACTGAATGATTACAAGAGTATAGGAGATTACAAGGTGTTTCCTATAGAATTAGTTACTATGCTCGACCTCTTATACTCTTCTTCTCTTTGTAAAATCAACTTTTATGGTTAAGGTATCGAAAATATGATTTAGCACATTGAAAACCCGTTTTTAGGTTTTCTATTTATAAGGTCTGGAATTTGGTCGATATGGCGTATTGATTGAGGTCAATATGGCGTATCAAGGGTTTCTTGGAGTATGGACCATGTTCAATATCTTCCAAAATATTGTATTACCATATCTTGAATACGGCGTATAGAAGTCTCTGAATACGGCGTATTGGATCTTGTTTCTTCATGGTCTTTTGTGAAGTGCAGGCACAAATACGCCGTATGTTCCTTGATGGATACGACGTATTAAATGTTAGAATCAATTTCTTCACATTTCTTTGTTTAAGCTCCAGAATGCGTGCCTTTTACCTAATCTTCACCAAGTACTCCATAATTATTGCAATTTTGAAATATAAATGATTAAGTAACAATTCTTTGCAATAATTATACAAAATGGGTTATTTACATGGGATAAATGATGCTATAAAAGTGACTTTATTTGATGTCATCAAATATCTCATTGATCCTATTTCCATTAAGTAGCTTTAGAGTTTATAAAAATGTATCTAAGGATTTTTCTGGTTTATTTTAAGCATTTATTTCGATTATTACAAGTCACAACCAAATCCTTGCTGAAATATGTAGATGAAAAAAAACACTCAAATGACATCACTATACTATGTTAGCGTAACATGTAACTAATTTGCTTAATTGCTTGGTCATAATGAGTATTCTATCATAAGCTTGGTAAGGATACACATCGCCACCACTAGAGCTAAGGAGTAACAAGTTTATAGAGGTAAAATGGATTTTTATTATAAGGCTTAAGGTTGATCATTCTAACAATCTTTCACCAAAAGTACCACACCAACAAGGCAGCTGAATCACACATACATGGCCTTAACGACAAAATAGACATGTGTGTTTTGATCACATCCTCATTCGAGTTTAACCAAGGGTTAGGATGAAGAATGATATAGGTTGGATTTTTAACTTTCACCAAAGTAATTATCCAATCAAGGCAGCCTGAATTCCACGCTACATAGCCAGTTTAACAACAGAATAGACATGCATGGACTCGTAATCACATCCTAATTCGAGTAAACCCAAAGGTTAATGATTAGGTAGGGAAATAAGTTGTTGTTAAATTAAAATTGCGAACAAATGATTACAGTCCAAAACAGATAACGGCACAAGTTGCTTAGGACACTTTCCCGACCATTACCATAAAAGACACAACTATTTACACAAACGTCTTGATCATAGGTCAAAATAACAACCTAAGCTGGCGTTCCCGTAACAGTCAACTTCCTAATCATCCCATATTTTACATACTTTTACAAGACAAGTGGCGAAATCTACCACTTTATACAAAAACTTACATCCCCCATTTATTTTTTTACTCGTATCAACAAAATTATTGTTCATGCATTTATTCATTCGGTTTAAGCTTTGCGAAATTCAAACTTTCCTCCTCGTTTTTGGTTGTGTTTTTCTATTTTTTTTGTTTTTTAAAACTATCATAACTACAGATATTGTGTATTTCTCCATCTTCACGTCATATAACTCTGGTTTTAATTCCTTCTACAATTCTTCATTATTCGAACATACTAATAATTGTTGTTGGTTGTAAAAAAATGAGTTTTGTCTACTTTATATATTCCCATTTGCAATGTGTGAAATTTTATTCCCAACGTACCAAGATAGAAAAATAACACAAGACTGGGTAAATACATAAAGTTACACGTTTAGAAACTACAACTAATAATGCCTTAATTTTAATAGGGTAGGCTAAGGTGTTAAGGGTGTAACGGAAACAAATAGTTGGTGTTTGTTATTCCCTAATGGATTGGCTTTACAGGTTTTTATAGGGGATCTTACTCTTATATTGAGAGTAAACAAAGCGTTTATATGGGGGTTAACTAACTTGTGTAGTTGTTAAGAAACAACATTGTATAGCTTTTTGGTGTTATCTTTAAAACTTTACCAATTTAAACAAGTTACTCCATCTAAATCCATAGTACTCATCACTGTGATCTCGAATAGATATACCAAGCCAAGTTCTAAAGTCTACTACATCACCGACACACTCATATTTTGTGAAATTTAGAGTTAAAAATGTTGGAAACAATAAGGTTAAATCCTTACATATCTAAAAAAGGGTCTTTGGTTGCGGGTTATATAACAAGGTTAAATCCTCACATATACCAGCAAAGTTCTAAGTCTACAACTCACCGACATACTCATATTTGTAGAATTTGGGGGTAAACATTTGGAACGGATAAGGTAAATCCTTATAATGATCTAATCTAGGGTTGTTGTGTGCGGTTATGTAACTAGGTAATTTTAACAAAAGTATGCTTGAATTTTTTTTAAATTTGAGCATGACTTAAGCATTTTAGTGTGAAAAATAGGACAAGTATGCATTCTAATTCCCATCCCCCACTTGAATTATACAACATCCTCGTTGTATATATAAAACATTAAAAAATGAGATTTAAAAGAATTTAAATGAGAAACTCCCCTGATATTTTGCTCGGTAGATTCTCCATTTAGATTTAATGAGCAAGAATTCCATATTGTAGATACTTCATCAACATTGTCGATTTCTTTGCAGCGAGGTCCTGTGTAAAATTTAGGAAAAAACATGCACTCCTATCTTAGTACCTACGGTTAATTATAAATAAACTAAACTATACAGGAGACCAATACTCCGTATCCATATAATGGAATACAACGTATAGCAAAATCTATAAAAATATCTATACAGGCCAGTCTGTCGAATACGCCGTATCATGTGCATGAATACGCCGTATGGATAGAACTGATAATAATGTGTTAAAGTGCATAATAATAAAGGACTGATAATGTCCAGACATTCAATACGCCGTATGGTATGGAGCGGATACGCCGTATTGATGTCTTGGAAGACAGACTCGATAAAATTAAATAACAATCTAGGTTGTCTCTCGAGAAGCACTTTTGTTTCAGCTAGTCTATAAGTTAGACTTTTTCTTTAGCTTCCTTCATTCAGCTCTTGTTACCATCCTTCCTTCATCCATTATACGAAAGATCTCTTGGTATCTTTGACATGCATCTTCGCTTGTACTCGTCGAATCATTGTATTTATTTTTACAGCAACATACTCTTCGTCTTGTCCGAATGAATACTTGATCATCTTGAATCTTCTTATAGTGCAAACTGGCCGCTCATGATCATCAAACAATTCACATCTTTCTTTGTTTTCATGTTCCATCTCATATTCTCTTTCTTCATGACCATGGTTGGTATTCTCATAGACGTTCCATCTCCATTAACCTTCATTACTTGACTCATTATCTTCATCTTCGATTATTCCTCCCATGATGGCTGTATTCTTCAAAGCTTTTTTTTTAAGTTTGCCATCTTTCAAAGCTTCGTACCATTCAAAATCTTAATAACGGAGTGCGTTTCAGACTATGTAAGCTCGAGGTAAGTTTCTGTTGTTCTCACTTAGTTAGTGAACAATAACTACAAAGTTATCATTAACTAACTCATGGCTAGCAAGTAAAGAAAACAGTTTGTTGTTTGAAAAGATTTTGTATGTAAGTATAGCTAGTAAGTAAAAGACACAAGAATAACTTTTCAACGTTTAACTCTTTTATTAAGAATTATACCCCATTTTATGCGGAACTACAATGGGGATTAAATGACAATGTGTGTGTGTGTATGTGATCTCCTCACTAATAACTTTCATGACCTAAAGCGGTTATGCAAGTTATCTACTTATTGCTAACCAACTGAGCTTATCAGGGACTTAGTAGATTTGGAGAAGTAGATGCGTGTTTATGAAAGATACGACTTTAAATGCACAAACTTAACATCTACTCCATTACAAGAGTTTTTATGATTATAATAATTAGTAGGGTCACACCACTCTGGTGTTGAGCACTTATCATTGATCTAATAGGTTTAGTACATGTGTACTGTATTCAGGTCCAATTAAATATCTATTCTAAGTATGGGACAAATGCTCTTTCCAAGTTTAGTTCCTGACACTGAACTTGTCTTATACCCTCTTCAGGATAAGTTGACTTCTGGAGATAAGAGCTTAGACTTATCTGCTTTCAAACTATCCCCGCCTATTCTTCAGTCTCTTGCCTTTAGGGTCTTCTAGTTGTTGGAGATCGTATGAGGCTTAGTGAGTCTATTGCCACAACTCACTAAACCCATCACCTTCTTCTTTGGCTCAGGCTTTATTCATTGAGAATCGCCTCACTGAATACTAGAGTCTTTCTTGTAGACTCAGGCTGGCATTTGATGGTACTCTCTGAGTTGAATGTTCAATTAACTGACTTGAATGTAACGGATATTTACACTTAGGTTATTTTGTATTCAAATCCTAAGTGAAAGATCAATGGGCAATGAAACTGGCCCAACAATCTCCCCCTACTTGGATATAAATATAGCTTAAGTGTTTATCAGTGTGAGTGAGTAAGTACAGCTTCTTCTCACACTAAGTCTAGAAAGCAATTAAGGGATACTTATAACAAAAGTACTTCATTGATTCGATTACATGATCCTATCATCTATACAAAATATAATACAATAGATAATCATAGGAAGTGCTTCTTCTACATGTTATCCCAATGATTCTAGCTTTACTTTCTTGATTTAGTGCTTGTCTTGAGTCTGGGTGCTCAGCAATCATCTTTACTTAGTTTATGGAGAGTCTTGCAATTCTTAAGTCTTGACCATGAGTGGTCTACTACAACTTGTGGATAACATCCATCTTTGGAAAGGCTTTGGTTCACCATATTACATCTATGAAGATGATCTTTTATCCAGGTTTTCGAATAACCATATGGTTGCATAAGGAACTCACTTTAGGAGGTCCTATTTACATTCCAGCCCAGGCACCTTGACTTCAGGTTCCAGTTCCATATGCTTCCTCTTTCTTCCTAAATATTAGGATGAGGCTTGTTCAGGGATTGGAGCAGGAAGAGCAGATTGAATTCCAAGTTCCTCGGGAATTTTCTTTAATCTTTCATATCTCTTGCTCAAGGATGTCATTAGGTCTTTGACTATGGAGTTCTTTTTCTTTTGTATGATTGACCAATTTCATCAAATCAGTGATTCAAGTCCTGAGAATGATGGATTCGGTGAATAGTCAAGTTTCCTTTTTATCATTGTAGTTTATCATTTAACAAAACGTCAATGTATTCTGTTGTAAAATACATAGGGCTTGGTGTTGGGATTGATTCTAACATCAGTAATACGTTCAGGCTTGATTTCGTTTGTCATAGTCCACATGTATTCTTTAGCTCTCCTCCTGTTGAGCTATGTTAGTCGTTTAACCTTTTTAGAGTCCTCTCTCTTGAGGACTTCATGCTCAGCATCCTGAGCTTTCTTAAATGTTTCACCAGCCTATATGGAAATTGCCTCTTTTGGATCAATTCCAAGCTTCTTTGCTTCTTCACGGACCACCTTAATCACTTCAGGCCTAGACATGGCAAGAAGTTTTGCTTCCTCATCAGATTTCTTTATTTTCTCCTCTTTATCCCAGTACTCTTGAATCTCTTGTTCAGTGAGGTAAACAATTTTCCCATTTATCATGAATTCTACTCTAACTGGTTCATCAGGGTCAGGATGAATTATGGTTGATGCAGGCACTAGTCTTTTTAAGGGATCCTCATCTGACTCAGTTGCAATCCCTTTTCCTTTATCAATTATTAGAGTTGCGTGAGAGCTTTCAAGATGAGAGATTACTGAGGTGATTGGTTGATCATGAGTTGGTTGGATGGATGATATTGGAATTGCAATTGTTGCATCTCCAGTCTCCCCCTCAGTGTGAGAAGGAGGTTCTTCAGAGGCAGTGTTGGTAGCGTTCTCCCCTCAACATTTGCTGAATGTGAGTTGTGAGCAAGTGTTGGAGTGCCACTGGCTGAGGGAGCTGAAGAAGGGATGACTTGAAGGCACTAATAAAATCTCTCTTGCCTTCATAGATTTATCTCCGATGTCCAATTGCCAAGAGATGAGACTTCATGTTTAGAGCTGTCTGAGATTTCACAGCAGTCATTTCGAGCCAGAATTCCAAGCCATATTGGTGAAGACTTTTCTAGGCGTTGCTGCTTCCTCATGTTTGAGAGCTGAGCCTGAGATTTTCACAGTGGACAGTAGTGCAGAAAATCATAGCCCTTTAATAAGGATAGTAACACTTTGTGATGTTGGATAACTTTCTTGCGAAAGTCTCAGTGGCTTCATTGAATTTTCTTGTTTGCAGACGGGATTCATCTTTGGATCGCATTATTTATGTCTTTGAGACGCTGTGTGTATGAACATCCTAGGACTTTGTGAGATCCTGATAGTAGTGTTGCTTCTGTTAGAGAGGGCTCATGGGGCTTCACATGTTTGGCAGTCTGATCTTATGGGAGCATGTATCATCATAGTTTGTCAATAGAGGCCTTAAGGTCAGTGTAGGAGACTGCTGCTTCTTCATGTTGTTCCCATTGTTTCTTAGTGATTCTATTTAAGAGGACTCTGGACATCTTCCTAAGATACTTGATCAATTGCCTTTCAGTGAGAGGAAGAATGTTGTCAAACTTTTTGAGGTCAGGACTGGATGAGTCAAAAGCAGATTCTTGAACATGAGATGGCTTAGGTTGAGTTAGGTCTGGTGATGGAGTTCTAACTTCTGCATCATCCTGAGGGTCCTCATCCATGTCATCCCCAGCAGCAAGCACTTCCTCCTCATCACTTTCTTTATCTAATTCATCATCAAAGAGCAAGAAGGCTTGAATATCAGCATAAATTTAGAGTTATAGATGTTCAGTATCTGGCTCTACTTCAGAAGAAGTCTTGCCTTCGTTTTTGGTCAGGGACCGATACCTCAATCTAGTAGACTAGGTTTCATCTACCTGGTACTTAGCACCAGTCCCTGAAGGATCAGAAACAGGATTGTGTATTGGTTCTATATCAGCGGGTGGTATGTTTCCCCCTGAGTCTTTGTCCCCAAGTGACCCTTTAGGATGCGACGTGGTTTTAGCCATGCCTTCATCAGGAGTCGTGGAAGTTATGTCCCTGTCAAAGGGTTGTTTGTTTCCCCTTGAGTCTTTTGGATGAGTAGCAATACTCTCAGGCAGAGGTTTTGATTTACGAGTACCTTCATCGAGTGTGGAAGGCAATCCCATACTAACGAGTTGTATATCTTACTCTTAGATATTGGGATCAGGATTGGTGTCCATAGGTTACACTTTATGTATTACTACAAAGAGTTGAGTGGGATTTGCTCAGAACCCTCGTATGGTTAAGTGGTGTTACTTTGGTATCACGTGTGGTGGTATTTTTGGACTTAGGCTTTTGTCTTCATAGAAAGTGATCTGAAACTCACGGCATGTGGATTGGGTAGGGTGAAGCCACAGTTTGGAGACTTTCCTTTTCTTTAGATTTGCAGAAAAGGGTGTTTATGTGTGGGTTGTGTGGGCATGTGGTTGGTGGGAGTGGTGTTTGTTTACATGGGGGTAATGGTGGTTGGGTGACATGGTGGGGTGGTGGAGTACATTGAGTCCCTCGATCTGTTTTACAGCAATCATAATGCGTCGTCAATTCAATTCAGTGCTTTGGATGGGTCTTTTGTAAAATTAGAGTTACTCAGGATTGGGGGTAGAAACCTAAATTTTTCATCCTGAGTGTATTAAGAACCATGAGTAACACACTTGTAAAGGGCACATGAGATAAATGTAGATCATGAAAATATTTCAGCCTAAACTTTTTCAGTATAGTGGTTATGAGATCACTATAAGATGATTCCCCTATGTCAACCTCAATCCCAGTGATGAGATTGTAGGCTAAAAGCTGCTGGATGGAGTTGACTTGTTCAGTGGAGGAGTAGTTCCCACCGAGAACCTGAATCACAAAAGTGAATAGAATTCTCCAAGCCGCAGGAAACGAGATTTTCAGGACTAGGGTTTTGTCCAAGTAACTCGGGTAGATGGCATTGTTCCCCAATTCTTTCTTCACAACCTCAGGTATGGGATGATCAACATATTTACCATTGTTATAATTAAGGCCAGTTGATGAACAAAAGGTGTGAAAGTCAAGGGTCAAAGGTCTTTGCCCATTTAAAACTAAAAACTTGATGAGGAATTCCTTGAGTGGGCGTTTCTCAAGCTCATCAGTTGATGGAAAAGGGACAAAGGCAACAACAGTGCTCCAAAAATCCCTTAGGAAGTTCTGATAGACCACTGAGGGACAGTTGGTAAAAGCATTGTACAAAGGACAGTTTCGCAGAAATTTCATTATAGGCTTGTAGGCAGGCATATTTATTGGGTAGTTAAAGTTACCCACCACATTGTTGGTCTAAAAAATCACGTTGTCCACAGTCATGTCCATTTAGGAGCATACTTGATTGTTTGTTGTCTACCATTGTGATCTGAATATTGTTTGAAAACAAAAGATTTTAATGGCAGAATATCACACACCAGATGGTCACAAGCTTATTTCAACCTTGATCGTTGTCGTGAAATGTGTGATATGTTATCAAAAGGGACAAAATGAAGATGGATATCTTTGTGTTGAACACGATTGACCAAGAAAGCAACCTTTTAAAAGTAATTGAAATGAAGTTTAAAATTAAGCTTTTTTACCAAAAATTGAAGAACACCCACACGTTTGCTTTGAGAGAGAATTTAAGCAGAATTTGTTTGCTTTGATAAATTTATGTGTGTGTTCTTGTTTGATGAAAGGTATTTATAGGGGGTGTGTGAAAAGATTTTGTTTATTTTAAAATTTTTAGTTTTGGAAAAAGTTAAAATTGTTTTGGGAACGCATTTAATGTTATAACCCACTAGTTGCACGATTCCCTCTTTTACGGCTATAGTTTAGCCGTTTTGTTGTCTTTCACTTTTACAGTCGTGACATATGGATAACGGTCAAGAGTCTTTTGATTAGACATTTTGGGAATAGATTGTGTGCATGGGAGTGAGCATTAAATGCATGTTGGGGTTAATTAAGTGAAATCAGAAGTGGGGGTCCATGACTATTAGATGACAGTTAGACAAGGAATATTTGTTCCTTATTTAATGTGTTCAATCACCAACCTAGGACATTAAGTAACTAAATACTTGGAGCATTTAGTTACTTCATTTAATGTATCCCTCAGTGTCATGGGATTCATGTGGGTTTCAAGGAGATGGTTTCAGGGAGATGAATGTACACCATACTGAACATGATTAATCAGGGAGACTGATTAATCAATATTCAACATGCCTAATTCTGCTTTCAGTCTGGTGAAAGTAGTTTCATCCAAGGGTTTAGTGAAGATATCAGCTAGCTGATACTCAGTGGGGATGAAGTGTAATTCAATATCTCCTTTAAGGATGTGATCCCTGATGAAATGATATCTAATATCAATATGCTTGGTTCTTGAGTGAAGTGCTGGATTGTTGGATATTGCAATGGCACTAGTGTTGTCACAAAAGATTGGTGTCATCTTATAATAGATGTCATAGTCACCAAGTTTACTTTTCATCCATAGGATACTTGTACAACACCCAACAGCAACAACATATTCAGCTTTAGCTGAGGACATAGCTACTGACTGCTGTTTCTTGGCACTCTAACAAACCAATTTTCCACCAAGTATTTAATAGGCAAACTAAGTTGCTTTTTTCATTCCATATTCGCAACCAGCTAGTCTGTGTCTGGGAATTCCTTTGAGATTATAACACCCCTTTTCGGGAAAACGCAGCGGAACATAATATGTCTTTCTAGTTTAATTTATATTAATCGGTTGTTACTTCCCCCCCCCCCCCCCATAGTTACGTTCAAACATTAATTCATAAAGAACGACTCAACGAGACGTTATAAAAACATTGGTCCAAATAAACTTGTTTGAACGATATCCCAGATTCGACATATGGTTCAAACCATAGTACACAAAGTCAACCCCAGCATAATATCGTGTTTCACAATAAATAACAAATTGTATCATAACATTTTAAACACGGGGATATTAAAAGTCCAAACATAGACCAGAAAAAGGACCCTCCTCGTGAAAATCCAAGTCATCCATCATCCTTGATTTTCCGAAGATAAACATGCTAATAAGTCACGAAACGATTGAGTGAATTAATAGAGTTTTTCATAAACCATAACATGAACACAAGTTTTTATTTTATACTCATATTATAACATGTGGACTCCAAAACAAGTTATTAAATATTTGCAACCGAGCTATGAACCTCAAGGCGTTAACAATTCAACACATATGGTAATAAATTACCATATGAAATAAAAAAATTATCTTTGCCCCCACAAGAGGATTATCGCTCAATATAACCTCATTTCTCTAATCACAAAGTCGTGTCCGTTCAAGGGTTGTTCACATGGATCCAAACCCGGACGCGGGGATGTCAACCCCAAATAGATCTATCAAATGTATTAGCGCTCGCTAATCCAAGCAATTAAGCGGTTCATGAAATTAGGGACTTTATGCGATAGGTACTCGTGCAAAATATAATTCAGGAACGGGTCCAGCATACCAAACAATCTTGTGTTCAAATTTTCAAAACTAGCATGTATATTCTCCGCGTGTTTTCAATAAACAAGGTAAAAGTCAAAGGCGAGGCTATGAACTCACTTAAATGCGAGGCTATGAACTCACTTGATAATGTCGGAAGAAAATAGATCGGCGATAAACGAACTTGGTCGTCGGCACGTAATCACCCGGAACCTATACAACATGTATGGGTTTTAGGTTTCTATGTCGGTAAAAATTAATAATGACGACAAAATAGACAAGTATGTATATGTAGATATGATGATCAAGTTATAATTGGGTAAGTTAAATCACACTTAAGTTTTCTAAGTAAAAGTATGTCACTTTACTAGTTTTATTAATTGCTAGATTTTACTAGTTTTAACCTAATTGGTCCAAAAAGCCCAATAGGCCCAATTATAAGCCCATTAAGTAATTTGGTCTATTTTAATGGTCCATGACCAGGCCTTAGTCCAAATATTAGGCCCAAGTGGGTTGGGCCCAATGCTAAGCCCAATAGGTCTTATTGTTATAATTTGTGTATTTGGGTCTAGTGGCCCATTAAGTCTTATGGCTTATTTTAAGTTTATGTGTATAACTTGTATAAATTTTTCGGGTTTTCGAGGTCGATATAAGTTTAAGGTCAGTAGGTTCATTATATAAAAACTCCCAAAAGTGGGTCCTACCACCTCGGGTTTTCGTCGCAAAAACGCTTTACAAACTTTTAGTATGGTTATAGACGTAAAAGTTTTATATAGGTTTATGTTTATAAAAATAGTTATATCTCTTTAACCATAAATAGTGTACTTATAATATTTACATTTCTAGTTTCATATTTAAGTGTACATTATAGATTATAAGTTATTTCTATACTTTATTTTGAGTGGACATATACTTAAAGTCATTTCTTTATACAAAAGTCAATTTATCATTTTTGGCTGAAAACTCACTTTTACCATTTTTGACGCCATTTTCAAACCATAATGAATTGGTTGATCATCCAATTGGTCCAGTATCTACATGAGTTTATCTACATCTCATGGTTTTAGGTTTTTACTCAACTCATAGTGCAATTATGACGTTTTATACGTTCTGTCCAGCAAGGTCAGATTTGTCTACTTTTGGTAAAATGGTCACATCTCATCTAATTTTTACATTCAAGTGTTGATTCAAATTGCTACTAACTCATAAAACAATTGTCCACAACTTAGATAAGTCAAATCAGTTATTTATCATACTCAAAAATGTCAAACTTCCTGTTTACTTGTGCCCTAATTTTTCTAGTGATTTCCACCATGTTTTAAGTTAGGTTTATCTATTTTTAACCTAATCTAGTACACACAAAACCCCAATAAACTCTTGATCATCATATTTATCATATTTACAATTACATTTATAAATAAAATACAAGAAAATACAAGAATAACAAAAATAAGTAGAGATTTATACCCACTAAATGATGCAAATGGTGATTATCACCCAAAACAAAATGACTCCTTTACACCAAGTCTTGAATCTTAACCCAATATTTTTGACACCAAGTTTCCTAGCCACAAATCTTTACTAGGACATTATTTCCTTGACATGCATGACCATCTTCACACTAATCTTCTAAATCAGCCCCAAAGCCTACAAATGATAGGTTTTATGGTATGTAAATGGAGCTTGGAATGTGAGGAATTAAATGGTGTAAATATAACAAGTGATTGTAATAGAAATTTTTGTATGAATTAAGGGTTTTGTTGGTAAAGGTGTACGGCAAGAACAAGGGGGAAACAAGGGTGTGTGAAATATTTTCTTTACTATGAGAATTGTAGGAAGGATACATGCAAGTCTAGAATGAAAATCAAGACAAGTGTCTTGACTTTCATCCTCTTAATGCCACGCCACCAAGAGGTGGTTGTGAAGGATTTTGAGTTTAAATTTTTATAAACTTTGATGTTTAGGGTATAGATTTTAAGATAGGTAGGTAGTTTTGAGGCTAACGGGTATTAACGTAAAGAAACGAGAGTTAGGTGAAAACATGAAGTAAAGCGAAAAAGTTAAAAATAGTTCTACGAAAATGTGATACTTCTCTGAAATTTTGTTTAGGACGGTTACTTGACTTAACATATATGATACTTGTGTTATAAAGTGTTGTAGAGGACTTGTAGCAAATCAACTAAACTAAAAACTTATAAAAGCAATTTTTACAAACATTTTAGTCAAATGAACAAAACCTACTGTTTTTAATTCGAAAATAAAGTATTTATTTTATATTTTATTAAAATACTACATGTCACGAGGATCGTAGGCATATAAAAAACTCGAAAAGACAATTTATAACGAAGAAGTTATGCTATTTGCAAGTTTACGATAATTAAAATATATAAAAAGTGATTTTATAAAAGTAATTTTATAAAATAAGTTACTGTTCACATGAGAAACATTTTGGAAAGTACTTTATTTAGATAGAACTTTTAATTACGAAGACGTGCTCGAAAGAATCACTAAAATCGGAATTAAAATGAATAAGTTATGATATTTACAAGATTACGATAATTAAATTTATAAAAATAATTTTATAAACAATCATGAACAGTAAAAGTTACTGTTCATCAGAGGACTAAAAATATTAAAATGTAATATTTTGATACATCTTCTTAATACGAAACCGTGGACATAAAGAACGTACAAAACGGACTTAAAACGAGAAAGATACGCACTATTTTATACTTGTGCACTATTTCCTGACATGAATAGTGTTGGTTCGTTTTTAATAAAATATAAAATAAAAACTATATTTTCGAATTAAAAGCAGTAGGCTTTGTTCATTTGACTAAAATGTTTATAAAAATTGTTTTTATAAGTTTTTAGTTTAGTTAATTTGCTACAAGTCCTTTACAACACTTTATAACACAAGTCTCATATATGTTAAGTCCTCTAGTCCATTATTTGTCTAAGAATAACAAGTCCTCATATTTCTTTATAACTTCAATAAATACACTTTTAAACAACTAATTTATATATACTTTTATAAATTAATCCACACTTGTATAATGTTTATACTTTCATTCCAACATTTTTTTAACATCAATATAGCATATGACAAAGTAGTTCAAACCATGATCAAGTGTAAAAGTCCATTTTACATGTTAATATGTTTCCTAGATGGTGATTTTCTATATAAACATTATATACACATAAAATCACAAATGTAAAGAGTGTAGGGTTTTTAGATGACCTTAGGATGAAGTATGATGAAGAGAAACAAGATCTAAATCCTAGTTTAGAATCAAAACCCAAGCTTCCAAGACTATAAAACCCTAACTTCCAATGAAACCCTAATCTTAAACCTTCTTGATTTACCCTTTTAAACATTAAGCCAAACCTTCAATATACCTTAGGATACCTTAGATATGATGTTAGAATACTTGAATATGTGGTAAATAAAATTGTATGGATTGTGTATGTATGTTGTATGTTAGCCGTGGCTAGGGAGAGCAACAAAGGGATATGTGAAGTTTTTCTTACTAAGGAAATGAGTGTGTGTTATCTCTTACTAGTATAAGCCTTTGTATACTACATAAGGCTAGTCAAAGTTACTATTAGGGAGTGGTCAAGACTAGTGAAACATG